>JAKTQC010000042.1:0-101602 GCA_030558655.1 Monosporozyma yasuniensis | reverse complement strand
GTAACATTATAAAATAATACCATCGTGAGGTGGGGTAGATTCGTTCAACTCTTTAATTAACTTTTATTTTAACATTGGTAAAAAAGTAAAGATTGAAATTTGTTTAAAAAACTGGATAAATACGGTTCTTTAAGCAATATTATATTTCCAGCACATGGTTAAATCCGACTTTGAAGAAGAACTACATTTTCAAGCAAAAACAAGAAATAGTTGGTTTCGTGGTCTAGTTGGTTATGGCATCTGCTTAACACGCAGAACGTCCCCAGTTCGATCCTGGGCGAAATCAAATTTTCTTTTTTGCCGAATTTTTTTACATATCTTTAAATAACCTTAAGTCTGCTGCAATCACTAGTAGATTACGTTAATATAGACTCTTGTTGTTATCAAATGAAAATAAGACAATGTTAATTGCATTTCGCCACATTTTTAATGAAAAATTCGTAATCTTACCAATTTGGGTCTAAAAACAAGCTGAAAATTGGTTATAACTCTACAGTAACATAATATAACCACTCCCGGCTACTCACCACACTCCACTTACACCAGATTACCGCACAAATACACATCTTCAACCTGCCCATTCGAAACTTGTGAGACACAGTGGCTGAAATTTTTCAAAATGAGAACCCATTTTTTAAAGGATGAAAAAATTGGCGTCAACGAAAATTGAAATTATTATTATCTCCAGATTTAAATTGTACGTTTAATCATAATTAATAATTAAGGATAAGTTAACAGGATATAATTTTTGAATTGTAGTGGTTCAATCAGATATTCTTTAAGTCTCAAGACATAGATTGAAGTAAAATTTGGTTAACGTTAAGTGTTTTTCTTTTGCAATTGTTAACAAGAGACAAATTTTAAGAAGGAGAGATCATAATTTAAGAAGGAACATAAAACAAAAAAAATTATTAGTAAATTAGTATTATTAGAATGGCCGAAGAAGAATTAGATACTCAATATGATGTTATTGTGTTAGGTACCGGGATCACTGAATGTATTCTTTCTGGTCTTTTATCTGTTGATGGTAAGAAAGTGTTACATATTGATAAACAAGATCATTATGGTGGTGAATCTGCATCAGTGACATTATCACAATTATATGAAAAATTTAAACAAAATCCAATTACTAAAGAAGAAAGAGAAGGTAAATTTGGTAAAGATAGAGATTGGAATGTTGATTTAATTCCAAAATTTTTAATGGCAAATGGGGAGTTAACAAATATATTAATTCATACCGATGTCACTAGATATGTTGATTTTAAACAAGTCTCAGGTTCTTATGTTTTTAAACAAAGTAAGATTTATAAAGTTCCTGCTAATGAAATTGAAGCAATTTCATCTCCATTAATGGGTATCTTTGAAAAGAGAAGAATGAAAAAATTTTTAGAATGGATTAGTTCTTATAATGAAGATGAAATTTCTACTCATCAAGGTTTAGATTTAGATAATAATACTATGGATGAAGTTTATTATAAATTTGGTCTTGGTAATTCTACTAAAGAATTTATTGGCCATGCCATGGCTTTATGGACTAATGATGATTATTTACAACAACCAGCTAGACCAAGTTTTGAAAGAATCTTATTATATTGTCAAAGTGTGGCTCGGTATGGTAAATCTCCATATCTTTACCCAATGTATGGTCTTGGTGAATTACCACAAGGTTTTGCTCGTTTATCTGCTATTTATGGGGGTACTTATATGTTAGATACTCCAATTAATGAAGTCTTATATAAAGAAGATGGTAAATTTGATGGTGTTAAGACTAAATTAGGTACTTTTAATGCACCAATTGTTATTGCTGATCCAACATATTTCCCAACTAAATGTAAATCTACGGGACAAAAAGTTATTAGAGCCATTTGTGTTCTTGACCATCCAGTACCAGGTACTTCTAATGCTGATTCTTTACAAATTATTATTCCACAAAGTCAAGTTGATAGAAAGAATGATATTTACATTGCTATTGTCTCTGATGCTCATAATGTTTGTTCCAAGGGTCATTATTTAGCAATTATTTCAACAATTATTGAAACTGATAAACCACATCTTGAAATTGAACCAGCTTTCAAATTATTAGGTAATATTGAAGAAAAATTCATGGGTATTGCTGAATTATTTGAACCAAAGGAAGATGGTTCCAAAGATAATGTGTTCTTATCAAGATCTTATGATGCTTCATCTCATTTTGAATCTATGACTGATGATGTGAAGGATATCTATTTCAGAGTTACTGGCCATCCTTTAGTCTTAAAGAAGAGACAAGATGAAGAACAGCAAGAACAAGAATAAACCGTTCTTTCTTATTAATGAGTCCATCCCCCCGATACGAATTTTTTTTCTATTTCCAATCCATCATCTCTAGATGCCCATATATAAACACATATATACACACATCTAACTATACCTTATTAGCTATGAATACAGCAAAGTAAATACATATACAGTCTATATGTTATCCACTGTTAATTCTCTTTAATGTTAGAGCAGCTTTTTTAAAGAAAGTAATTTTTTGGAATTAAACCTTTAAAGTAATGAAATAACAGTCTTTTTAATTCATCAATTGCAACAAACAGAAAGAGGATCCATAGCTTTAAAGTATATTAGTCTAACTATAATCTTTGGTAGCTGTACACAACTATATTATATACACATACACTAAAATAAAATTTAAAAGACACACTCAATCATAAATTCAAATATGGCAGGAGAAAAATTAGGAGATTCACAAGACCCTAATACATACGTTAACGTAGAATCAATAAACAGTCTCAAAGAAGATGACACAGATATTGGGTCATTAAAGATTCCCTCAGATCCTATGTTTCCACCGCATGATGATCATATTTCAACCCAAAATATAACAGAATTAAGAGAGCAGGATAGATGGTTACCTATTAATAATGTTGCGAGATTAATGAAAAATACATTACCTGTATCCGCTAAAGTCTCTAAGGATGCTAAAGAATGTATGCAGGAATGTGTTAGTGAATTCATATCGTTTGTCACAAGTGAGGCTAGTGATAGATGTGCTGCTGATAAGAGAAAGACCATCAATGGGGAAGATATTCTTATATCGTTACATGCACTTGGGTTTGAAAATTATGCTGAAGTGTTAAAAATCTATTTAGCCAAATATAGACAATATCAAGCCATTAGAAATCAACAATTGTTGGAAGAAGAGACTGTACCAGAAGATCCAATTCAACCAACTCAACCAGAGACTGTAGAACCAGAAGCTTCTACAGAAACCTCTGTTGATCTTAAGGATAATATTACCACTGGGACAGAAGATATAGAGAAGAAAATAGAGGTTGCTAAAAAAATTGAGTCAACATAGCAAGACAAACAACCCTCTATAAAATAATTATTTCGACTGATTATCACCACTTCTTTCTTTCTTCAGATATATACTGTAAATATATATTATATAATACTATTCAATTCAAAAAACCACCATTTTTCAACGAATTTTCTTGTTATATACACCTCACTTATATTAATCCAATAATTATCACCATTTTTAGTACTTCATATACCCTCCCATGGTCCTATTCATTTTCTCTTAATAACCCCACCGTGATCTTAAATTTGTTAGTCATTTTCAACCTGTTTTCAATAAAATCAATTTTGAAATTAAAGAAGCTTTAAACACCCAAACTTGCCCCACAAGGTTTAAAACAAAATACAACCAAGTAACTCTTACAAACCAATAAGGAGGTGTTGGAATATTAACAACTACATTTAGAAGAAAAATATTAATCAAGTGGAACAACCTTAGGAAGAACGTTCGGTTGAATCCTGTATATACATAGTTTAACAACACAGTAATTTAAAAAGGTTATCTTGAGACTGCTACTTAAGGATACGATTAAAAAATAGATTATCTAATATAACATACCCGAACACATAAGAGAGTTATACTTATAACTGTAAGAACAGACAAATTATGCTACGTTTTAAGACTACGGAAGCTTTACAAAAGGTTGCTAGAGGATCCCCCCAAAATCTTCTAATAAGGAGATGCAGAACTGTACGTCCTGTATTCGTTACAAATAATAATATTCTTTTAAATCAAAAAAGACATGCTTCCACTATTAATACGGGTACATATCTTAATAAATTATTATTGAATGATGAGGAAGTGGTACATTGGAAGAAATATATGGCTCAATTAAATAACGATGATGCAGATGTCGATATTGAATTGAAAAGAGTATTTCAATTCGACACTTTGAATCATAATGTTACTGTGGAACCAATGTCCATGAGACGTAGTTTTAATAGTAATAATAATAATAATAATAATAATAATAATAATAATAATAATAATAATAATAATAATAATAATAAGAATAATGACAATGATGCTGAGGATATAGCGGAAAAGGATGATTCCAACAAGATCAAGAAGGATAAACAGGATAAGAAAAAGAAAGAAGATATAAATAAGAAGGATAATGGTCAAAAGGATACAACAAAGAAGAATTCCAATTTAAAGAACTCTTCTTCTTCTTCTGCTTCTAACTCAAATTCTGCTGCTACTCCACCAAATTCAAATGGGAATGGTAATGGGGACGATACTGGTACTCCAGCAGGGTTCAAACATGATAATTCAAGTTTACCAGAAATCTATCCACAAATGTTAGCTTTGCCAATTTCAAGAAGACCATTATTTCCAGGTTTTTATAAAGCAGTAGTTATCTCTGATGAAAGAGTCATGAAAGCAATTAAAGAAATGTTAGATCGCCAACAACCTTATGTTGGTGCATTCATGTTGAAAAATTCAGAAAATGATACCGATGTTATTGAAAATAAAGATGATGTGTATGATATTGGTGTCTTAGCACAAATTACAAGTGCATTCCCAAGTAAAGATGAAAAGACTGGTAAAGAAACAATGACTGCCTTATTATATCCTCATAGAAGAATTCAATTAAATGATTTAACACCACCTGTTGAAGTTGAACCTATCGAAGATGAACAATTAACTGAGGAATCTCAAGTGAAAGAGGTGAAGGAAGAACAAGGAGAACCTAACCAAACTGTCCAAAAGGCTAAATTACCAAATATTGAAGATATTATCGTTGAAAAGGTTGTTGATAATCATTTATCAACTTCCAAAAATAGCAAGCCAGAACAACCAACTGGCGAAGAAACTAATGATAAACAACTTGTGAGATTTGAAACTCAAGTTGTTAAAGAAGGTGAAGAAAATGAAGAAGATATCACTAATCCAACTGAATTCCTGAAAGATTATAACGTTTCTTTAGTCAATGTCTCTAACTTAGAAGATGAACCATTCGACAGAAAATCTCCTGTAATTAATGCTTTAACTTCTGAAATTTTAAAGGTGTTTAAAGAAATCTCACAATTAAACACTATGTTCAGAGAACAAATTGCCACATTTTCTGCTTCAATCCAGTCTGCTACTACAAATATCTTTGAAGAACCTGCAAGATTAGCTGATTTTGCCGCTGCTGTATCTGCTGGTGAAGAAGATGAGTTACAAGATATCTTAAGCTCATTAAACATTGAACATCGTTTAGAAAAATCATTGTTAGTCTTGAAGAAAGAATTAATGAATGCTGAATTACAAAATAAGATTTCTAAGGATGTCGAAACCAAGATCCAAAAGAGACAAAGAGAATACTATTTAATGGAACAATTAAAGGGTATTAAGAGAGAATTAGGTATTGATGATGGTCGTGATAAATTGATCGAAACTTACAAAGAAAGAATTACTAAATTACAACTACCTGATGCCGTTCAAAAAGTGTTTGATGATGAAATAATGAAACTATCAACTTTAGAAACTTCAATGTCTGAATTTGGTGTCATCAGAAACTATTTAGATTGGTTAACCTCATTACCATGGGGTATCACTTCAAAGGAAAGATACTCTATTAAGAGAGCCAAGAAGATTTTAGATGAAGATCATTATGGGATGAAAGATGTTAAGAATCGTATCCTTGAATTCATTGCCGTCGGTAAATTATTAGGTAAAGTGGACGGTAAGATTATTTGTTTTGTAGGTCCACCAGGTGTGGGTAAGACTTCTATCGGTAAATCTATTGCTCGTGCTTTAAGTCGTCAATTTTTTAGATTTTCCGTCGGTGGTATGACTGATGTTGCTGAAATTAAGGGTCATAGAAGAACGTATATTGGTGCTTTACCAGGTAGAATTATTCAAGCGTTGAAAAAATGTCAAACTCAAAATCCTTTAATCTTAATTGATGAAATAGATAAGATCGGCCATGGTAGTGTTCATGGTGACCCATCTGCTGCTTTATTAGAAGTGTTAGATCCTGAACAAAATAACAATTTCTTAGATAATTATCTTGATATTCCAATAGATTTATCTAAAGTGTTATTTGTTTGTACTGCAAACAGTCTTGAAACCATTCCAAGACCGTTGTTAGATCGTATGGAAGTCATTGAATTAACTGGTTACGTGGCTGAAGAAAAGGTTAGGATTGCTGAACAATATTTAGCTCCACAAGCTAAGAGGACAGCTGGTTTAGAAAATGCCAACGTTGTATTAACTGACAACGCTGTGATTGCATTAATGAAGAATTATTGCAGAGAAAGTGGTGTTAGAAACTTAAAGAAACACATTGAAAAGATTTACCGTAAAGCTGCTTTGAATGTATTAAAGGAATTAAAACCAGAAGAGGATAACCCAGATAACGAGAAACCAGTTGAAGAAAGTAAAGAAGTTGAAAAATCTACTACAAAGTCTGAAGAACCTCTTTCTACTGAGAAGAGGGATAACGAGATTGAAGTTGAAAAGACTCAAGATGATGCTACTGCAATGGTAGTTCCACCTGAAATTAAGGTCACCATCAATGCTGATAATTTGAAAGATTATGTTGGCCCACCAATCTATACCACTGATAGACTTTATGAAACCACCCCCCCGGGTGTGGTAATGGGTTTAGCATGGACCAGTATGGGTGGTTGTTCATTATACGTTGAATCTGTCTTAGAACAACCATTACACAATTGTAGACATCCAACTTTAGAAAGAACTGGTCAATTAGGTGATGTTATGAAGGAATCCTCACGTTTAGCATATTCATTTTCTAAGATGTTCTTAGCCAAACATTTCTCAGAGAATAGATTTTTCGAAAAAGCATCTATTCACTTGCATTGTCCTGAAGGTGCCACTCCAAAGGATGGGCCATCTGCTGGTGTTACTATGGCCACTTCATTCTTATCTTTAGCATTGAACAAATCTTTAAACCCAACTGTGGCTATGACTGGTGAATTAACTTTAACCGGTAAAGTCCTTAGAATCGGTGGGTTAAGAGAAAAAGCTGTGGCTGCCAAACGCTCAGGTGCCAAAACCATCATCTTCCCTAAGGATAATATGAGTGATTGGGAAGAATTACCAGCCAATGTGAAAGAAGGTTTGGAACCTGTCCCAGCCGATTGGTACCAAGATGTCTTTGACAGATTATTCTCTGACATATCTAAGAAGAATGGTAACACTGTCTGGGAATCTGAATTCAAGATCATTGATGCCAAGAGTAAAGAAAATCACAATTCTGATTGATCAATTGATTCTTAACTTAACACATCACACCATCCATACCATCATTGTAAATAGAACATGGAGATCCATATACCAACATATAAAATATACTATAATATAATAATAATAATAATATAATATTATAAGCTTTAATATATTTTAATTACAAAATTTGGCTAATATCAACAAAATATTTCCTAAAAGGGTAATTCTGTCTTATTTAGTTATTACATTTCCCTTTTGGGTAAAAAATATTTTTCTTCTTTGAAAAAAATGAAAAATGTTACTTTTTCGAAGAATATGATCTTTTACAAAACCTTTGATACAAAACTAGATCTCTTTGCAAATGATAACCACACGATTATAACTGTTTCGAACCATTAGAAAAGTAAAGATAATTTACTATTTGGATATACTTTAGTTTGACAAGAAAAAAACCGTTCGATTTGGTATTGTAGAAGTGAAAATCACATAAATAAGATTGCAGAAAAGATGTCCGACAATAGAAGACGTAGACGTGAAGACGAAGATGATTTAGATTCTGAACCAGAATTACCTCCTTCTTCCCCACAACAACCAATGGGTGGCGAACCAAATTCATCCCCCATTGGGTCTCCTTATCATGAGGATGAAGAAGACATGATTAATCCTGAAGGTGAAGATAATGAACTCCATGATGATCCAGATATTGATGAAATGGAAGAACAAATGAACCAAGTCGATCTTATGGATGATGCCATGTACAGAGATTATGCTATTGATTCTGAGAAGGATAGATATGACGAAAATCAAGTCGATGATTCTGCTCAAAAAGAACTTTCTTTAAGTGAACGTCGTCGTATTGATGCTCAATTAAATGAAAGAGATAGATTGTTGAAAAATGCTGCTTATATGGAAGATGAGGAAGATAATGAGGGTGATGATAAATTAGATGCTATGGGTTTACCTGTTCAAAGAAGAAGACGTAGAAGACAATATGAAGATTTTGAACATAGTGATGACGATTTATTAAGTGACATGGAAATTGATCCATTAACTGAAGAGTTAACTTTGGAATCCTTAAGTAATGTTAAAGCTAACAGTTACTCAGAATGGATTACTCAACCAAATGTTTCCAGAACTATTGCTAGAGAATTAAAATCTTTCCTTTTAGAATATACTGATGAAACTGGTAGATCTGTCTATGGTGCTCGTATTAGAACTTTAGGTGAAATGAATTCTGAATCCTTAGAAGTTAATTATAGACATTTAGCTGAATCCAAAGCCATTCTTGCTTTATTCTTAGCCAAATGTCCTGAAGAAATCTTAAAAATTTTCGATTTAGTCGCCATGGAAGCTACTGAATTACACTACCCTGATTATGCTAGAATTCATTCAGAAATTCATGTTAGAATTTCAGATTTCCCAACAATCCATAATTTACGTGAATTAAGAGAATCTAATCTTGGTTCTTTAGTTCGTGTCACAGGTGTTGTTACCAGAAGAACTGGTGTTTTCCCACAATTGAAATACGTTAAATTCAATTGTTTAAAATGTGGTACCATCTTAGGTCCATTCTTTCAAGATTCAAACGAAGAAATTAGAGTCTCATTTTGTACAAACTGTAAATCTAAAGGTCCATTTTCTATCAATGGTGAAAAGACTGTTTACCGTAATTATCAAAGAATCACTTTACAAGAAGCTCCTGGTACTGTTCCAGCTGGTCGTTTACCAAGACACAGAGAAGTTATCTTATTATCCGAATTAGTTGATGTCGCTAAACCTGGTGAAGAAGTTGAAGTGACCGGTATTTATAAGAATAATTACGATGGTGGTCTTAATGCTAAGAATGGTTTCCCAGTTTTTGCTACCATCATTGAAGCCAATTCTGTTAAGAGAAGAGAGGGTAACTTGTCAAATTCTGATGAAGAAGGTTTAGATGTCTTTGGTTGGACTGAACAAGAAGAACGTGAGTTCAGAAAACTTTCAAGAGATCGTGGTATCATTGACAAAATCATTTCATCAATTGCACCATCCATTTATGGCCACAGAGATATTAAAGTAGCTATTGCTTGTTCGTTATTTGGTGGTGTTCCAAAAAACGTCAATGGTAAACATTCCATTCGTGGTGATATCAACGTTTTATTATTAGGTGACCCTGGTACTGCTAAATCCCAAATTTTAAAATATGTAGAAAAGACTGCTCACAGAGCAGTGTTTGCTACCGGTCAAGGTGCTTCCGCTGTTGGTTTAACCGCTTCTGTGAGAAAGGATCCAATTACTAAAGAATGGACTTTAGAAGGTGGTGCCTTGGTGTTAGCTGACAAAGGTGTTTGTTTAATTGATGAATTCGATAAAATGAATGATCAAGATCGTACTTCTATCCATGAAGCCATGGAACAACAAAGTATTTCTATCTCTAAGGCTGGTATTGTTACTACATTACAAGCGCGTTGTTCTATTATCGCTGCTGCAAATCCAAATGGTGGTCGTTATAATTCTACTTTACCATTATCTCAGAATGTTAATTTAACTGAACCTATTCTTTCCAGATTCGATATCCTTTGTGTGGTGAGAGATTTAGTAGATGAAGAAGCGGATGAGAGATTAGCCACATTCGTCGTTGACTCTCATTTAAGATCACACCCAGATAACGAAGAAGGTGCTGATGACAAGAAGGAAGGTGATGGTGATATGGATAATGATGCTGATGATAATGATGATGAACAAGTATCTGCTAGGCAAAGAAAATTAAGAAGTCAAAGAAAGAAGGAAGAGGAAATTTCGCCAATCCCACAAGAATTATTAATGAAATATATACATTATGCCAGAACTAAGATACATCCAAAATTACATCAAATGGATATGGATAAGGTCAGTAGAGTCTATGCTGATTTAAGAAGAGAAAGTATATCTACTGGTTCATTCCCAATTACTGTTCGTCATTTGGAATCCATTTTAAGAATCGCAGAGTCATTTGCTAAGATGAGACTTTCTGAGTTTGTTTCATCTTGGGATTTAGACAGGGCCATTAAGGTTGTTGTGGATTCCTTCGTTGATGCCCAAAAGATCAGTGTTCGTCGTCAACTTCACAGATCATTCGCCATCTATACTTTGGGTCAAAACTCTAGAAGTTAAAATTTGTATTATTAGAATATATATAAAAAATATTCATGTAAAACCCCCCTCAATGTAACAAGTAGATAGATAAATGATGCATTGTTTAAATGATTATAGACATATTTTAAATATAGATAGTACACAGAGAGCTGGTAATCTAACGAGCTTTTGGATTATCAGTGGCTTTAGTTTCAATGCCGTAAATTCTGTACAATAATTCATGAACACTTTCTTTTGAAATCATAACATTAATAGAATTAACACCAACCCAAACTGGAACAAGTAAATCTTCCTTTGCATCGTCTTCTCTGGCGACTTTAACGAAAGCACAACCAGAGGATAAAGATTTAACTTGTTCTATAAATTTAGGATCAACATTGGCTTCTTGGAAGAACTCTAAAGTTGGGAATGGTTCGGTGAAAAGAACTTTTAATGTATCCATATCACCATTAATAATTCTTTCTGAACCTAAATGATGTCTTAATGATGGTAAAACTTCACTGTGAATTCTCCAAGCACATTCAATATCACTTCTTTGGTAAACTAAGAATTTAACACCTGAATAAATGACCTTCAATTTTTCTTCATTACATTGAATAATATCTCTGATACGTAGGCATACTTTAAAGATTGTTCTGGTTGGTTCACCAGTACTACTTCTAACTAGACAAGTAGTCTTGTCATAATCTTCACTAATACCGTAAAAGTTCCAACATGATTTCAAGACTTCATGATTTGGATCAATAAAGACAAATGGTTCATTAATAGCATCCAATGGAAGACTGATCTTTTCCTTCTTTGGCTTTGGAGTTTCTGGTTTAGTCTCTTCAGTCTTTTTGATTTCAACCTTTTCAACATTTGCTGTAATTTCTTTAGCATCTTCACTAACATCCTTTTCAACACATTGTTCCTTCTTTTCAATAACAGTAATAAAGAAACCGCCAGTATTTTGTTGATGTGGATAAACTCTAATACATCTATCTAAGTTAAACTTTTGTTTTTCTTCTTCACTTGGTGGGAACCAACTGTCTAAACTATTTTCATCATCTTTTTTCTTTTGTTCACCATTCCTGTCAATGACATTCCATTGAGATAAACCTTTAGATCTAATTAAACCTGGTAATTCGTTAGAACAATCCACTAAATGAATTTCATCCCCCCATTTTCTTAAAGCTTGCGAGATAACAGCTTCATTTTCAATTGGATTCATAGAACATGTAGAGTACACCAATCTACCACCTGGTTGTAATAATTGTAAACCTCTGTTTAAGATATTGTATTGTAAAGCATGCAAACCTAACCCATTTTGATAAGTCCAATCGTTCCAAACGTTCACGTTTTTTCTCATAGTACCATCACCAGAACATGGAACATCACATAAGATTCTGTCAAACTTCAAGATGTTTTTCTTATTAACTTTATCTAATTGAATACGTGGGAAATATTGTGCATCATGGTTAACTACTAAATAATTAGCACTGTTAATTCTTTTCAATTGGTGAACCATCATATATGATCTTCTCATATCAGAATCATTTGCAATAATAAACCCAGTAGGTTCATCGGTATCCTTGTGTAATGATTCAATCAATTGAGCCGTCTTGGAACCTGGTGCAGCACACATATCTAATACAGAATGATGGGATTCTACATTTAATAATAGTGGTGGAATCATAGACACAGCTTCTTGTCTAGAAATGTTACCACTACCAGTTTCTAAGACTAAAAATCTTTGAGTCTTAGCAAATTGTTCATTTTTCCTAATAACTTTCTTTGGAACATCTAATTGCCAAGCAAGATGATCCGGATACCATGGTAACTGAACTGGAGCTTTAATCTTTTCACCTTCGAACTCAACATCAGTAAGAGTTGGTAAATGTTTTTCTTTGAAAATGTTTAAGATTTCACCAGCATGTTTTCTGGACCCAGTAATTCTAAAAGTTAAAGGTAAATCTTTTTGACAATATTGTTTGAATGATTCCCATTCATTTTCATCACTGTTGAATAAGTTTAATTGTTTGTAATAAGTTTCCCATTTCTCATTTTCACGAACGATTTCAGTCCAATTGGTGTTCGAACGTGCTGATCTTTTGTAATGTTTTTTTCTGGCCATGACAATGGTTGGAATCGGATCTTTCACTGTCTCTTTGTGTTAACTCATCTCATCTCTACAAAAGTATTCATCTCATTGAAATAATTTTTCATTTCGATGTTTTAAATTTTTTTTTCACTATTAAGAATATTTTTTTACCATAGTAAAGCATATAAATCAGATATCAGCTGGAAAGTCTCTGTAATTAGTGAATTTAGCCAATGCTTGAGCAGGTCCTTTACCGATGATTTGTTTAAAAGGATCAACATCATCTTCATCTTGGTCAGTCTCTCTTTTGCGCTTTAAATTCTTGTTTTCTTGGTGTTCATCATCTTCACTTTCCTCATCGCTATTATCAGCACTGCTACTTTCACTTCCACTTTCACTCTCACTCTCACTCGATTCTTCATCAGTAGGAGTCTCCTGTGACTGAAAGGAAAGTAAATATTCTTCTACCCATTGATCTACCAGTAAGCCCAATGTAATTAAACTTGTTTCATCAAAACAATTGACTAGATGAGGGTATCTTTGTAGACACAATTGAGTCAGAAAATAATGCAATACCCTCAAATCCATTTGAGGCATCAATTCACCACGATATAATCCATCTTCCCTATCCCTTTCCGCTATTTGATTCAGTTCTGTATCTGTTTTAAATGGGATAGTGAGCATGTGTTGTATCTTTTGTGATAATAATTCATCCGCTGATACAATATGTTTACTTGTCTCCTTAATGGTACCATTGCAGGCATCAAATATAGTATATTTATCCAAATCTTTAAGATGGTGTCTACTCATTCTTATATATGATTTTATTGACTGTCCTAGGACCTACTTTTATTACCAATTTGATCTTGTAGTTTCTTCAACTTTAAACTAACTATCAAATAAATAATTTTTCAATAATAAATAAACTTAGTTTTGAATCAAAACTATTCCAAGTGCAAATCATAACCATTACAAAAGATACAAACAGACACCTATTCATTAAGCATATTCATTATTAATCCGTTAAGTATAAAGTCATTATTTATTTATTTATTTTATTTTATGTAATGGTACTAATGTTAATAGATTTAATACCTTTCTTACTATTTCTTAAACACGAGGATAATTCCAAACAATCAAGACATCTAATGGTCAATCTTGAATCATTGACTAAGGCAGCAGTTCTGTAAATAGATTTGATCACATAGTCCACAGGTGGTGGAGAGTTAGCAGCTAACATGTTTTCTAAAGTTAATGCATTTAAATTACCAGGCATGATACTATCTTTATGTAATTTCCCTGTACTCATACCTGCAATGGAACCGCCGGCACTAACTCTACTATAACTTCTTTGAATCTTAGATGGACTGTGCAAGGTACTATTGATCTTCATTAATGGATCGATAGAATCATCAAAATAATCTTCACCTCTCTTGACCTTCTTTCTCATCTTCTTTAAGGATAACACACCAAGACTGGATTCCAAATTAGTCAAAGAATCATCACGAGCATCACGAGAATTTTTATCTCTTAATGAAGCTCTGGATGAATTCTCAGTAGATCTATCTGGGTAAAAAGTATCATTTTCACTTAACCCTGGCAGTAAAGTTTTTGTCTCGGTTTGTTCATCACCTTCAGCTAAGTTACTGCTGCTACTCGAGGTGGAAGTATCATCTGAAGTAACAATTTCCAATGGATCAATATGTGGGATTGGGTCTTTTTTACTTTGGCTGACACTATTCATGCCACCATGAGGAGATTCTTCTCTTGGACCAGGTTTTCTAAATTCGATATCTGGTGTAGTGTACAAAATATCATCAGCACTACTATATTCTTGATCTTCATCAAAAACACTAGTACCTATTTCTTTACTTAAACTCGATTTTTTCTTAAACCTTGGTGATAACAATGAGGTGGATCTTCTTTGTTCAAATGGTGAATTGACTGGAGAACTATAGGATCCAATGGAACCCAAACTATCTCTTGGACTACTATCATACATTGTACGGAAGAAATTACTCAATGGACCTGATAGGTCACTCTTCAATGAGGATATTCTATCATGTCCTTCACCTTCACTACTACTCCCCCTACTACTGACGGAATGGTTTCTAGCAGCTTTACCTAATAAGTCAACTTCCAAGAACCCGTCTTCAATAGCTTCTAAATCTTCTTTAATTCTAAGTAATTCTTTGTAATGGGAGCAATTATTTAAGTAATTCGTTGCCTTATCATTATTATTACCAAAGTGTTCATGAACTTTGTCACTAAAGGATAACTTTGTGGCATTACAGACCACATATAAACTCTCCTCTTTCTTACCCACAAGGGAATAAAGTACTTCTGCAATTAAACTATATAATAATGGTATTTCATATATTTTACTCATTATTAATAAATCTAATACAACTGGGGCTAAAGACCACTTACTACTAACTTGTCCAGTATAGAAAAATTCTGAAAATGCTCGAACAGTTAAAGTAGGCCATGGCATGTATAGAGATCTTGGAATCATCAGTGGTTCTAATTCAATAGGGAATGTTGAACCACGACTATCAATACTATCTGTATTTGAAGTGACAGATAATCTTTGTCTATCATTATTTGCAGAACCTTTTCTAAATTGGCCAAATGAAGTAGCATCACTAGCTCTTGGTGAATACTGACCTAGTTTATCTTTACTAATTGAAGTGACACGAGAATTTGTATCAGTAGAGTTATCCAATAATTGCTTATCCAGAGAATTTTGTACAATCTCAGCAGATAATTTCAAATCTTGAATATTGGCCCCATTAATATATGATGGTCTTCTGGAAGATAATGGACTTCCTCTATTTGATAAACCATAATCATACAATGAATTATGGGTACTGGAAGCTATCGGGGTTGGTAGAGCCTCATTTGGCATATCCTTTTGAGGTGGTACTGAAACATTTAAAATCCCTGGGATTTGTACATCAGTAATACTATTATGTCTACTATTAGTTCTACTGTTATTTCTACTATTGTTTCTACTGTTACCCATTCTATCAGACGATGAACTGACATAAGAAATCGAACTTCTTGCACTGGCACCAAATCTTGAAGATGGATGATGTGAATTTTGTGGAATCAATAGATCATTCTTTCTAATCAAAATAGCAGGATGAGAGGCACGTCTGTGACCAAAATCTGATTTCCATGGATAACTAATTTTTTGTTTTTCAGCTGGCGTTAGTACCATTAGCGAAGATCTTCTCTTTTGTTGACTATTTGGATCAAGTGGTTTATCCACGTACAAATCATAAGCTGGAGGAGAATTCGTTGTTGTGGCAGATTTCTCTTGGAAGGGAACTCTAAATACCAACCCACCAGATGAACTTGTTGTAGATGCAGAAGTATAAGTGCGCTTTAAATCATTAGTACTCTTTCCACTATTTTTATTATAATTTTTCATATTATCGTTTTTAGGGATCGCATGAGGTGGGATTGATTCATCTTCATCATCAACTCTAAATGACACACTTGATATCCTTCTTGGAAATTCTGATTGGGAGATTGGCATCTTTTGAGAAGTACCCTCTCTACTTGCAGATGGAACTGTGGAAAGTAAATCTTTCTCCTGGAATAGAGAGTTAGAACTTTTTAAATCTGGATTGGATGTATTATTACTATCGTCTCTTTCAGAAATAGAAGATGATGCATATGAAGAATTATTACCACTACCAACAGTACCGCTGACACCACCTTGTTTCGAAAAGAAATTTGATAGTGATCCAATAGAAGACCAATGCTTATCACCATCGAAATCAGTGGAACCAGCCCTTGAACTCTTTGGAGAAGTTTTAATTAAAGAAGATTGTGCACCTGATTGTTCATAATCCTGGATAACACTCGAATAACTTTTGGCCAGCAATAAGTCAAAATATCTTCCCCAACGTTTTCTTAATAAATATAATGGAATACCAATAGTATCACCTTCTGATGTAATGAATTCAAAATCTGATAATGATTTACCAAAAATTTCCAATGCATCTTTACCTAAGACCATTGCGTAAGGTGGGAAAACTGATCTAACATTGATCAATTCAACTGATGGTGCAATATAACGAATATATTTTTCAAATTGAGTGGGTGCTGCGGAAGAAGCTAAACTATCAGTTCTTTCAATTTCTTTACCATCTTTCATCTTTTGATCACTATCCACAATTAATTGTTGTTTGAAAATATCATTTAAATTATTTTGAAGAACAGACGTAGATAATTCATGTTGTTTGATTGATAATGGTGTATTTAATAAGGATGGATATGTCTTATTAAACGCATTTAACATTGATAAACCGAATGTTAATATACAATCGAATTTTTGTACACTAGGTAAATTCCCATCATTTTTCTTTGTACCTAAGAAAAAAGCTTGATGATGTGATTTCCAAACAAATACTCTCCAAAATCTATGTTCCACATGTTGTGAATCAGGACATTTAACCCCTACTCGAGTCCATTTCCCAGATGGAATATCAAATATATAACATTTAAAATTTGTTGCATCTCTATCTGGATAAAATCCACCAAGAATAATATTATAACCAAAATAATCACCAGTAGGGGATTTTAAATTAAATGGATCAACTAAAAATTCTTTCTTTTGAAATCCATTATATGCCATTCTCA
The DNA here is from genome assembly GCA_030558655.1 of Monosporozyma yasuniensis. Taxonomy (NCBI): domain Eukaryota; kingdom Fungi; phylum Ascomycota; class Saccharomycetes; order Saccharomycetales; family Saccharomycetaceae; genus Monosporozyma; species Monosporozyma yasuniensis. The sequence continues at coordinate 84,230 of JAKTQC010000042.1, read as the reverse complement.
TACCTTCTGAATGTGAAATTAATGGTAATGCGGTGATTGGAGAAATAATTTTACCAATTCTATCCTTTTCACTTACATTATAATGAATATCATTTTCATCTGATAAATCATCTCTTTTAGTTTCTTTGATAGTTTTATCTGTTGTATTTTGACAATTCGGTGTGAAAAATGCTAAAGCAGGAATTTTTGCCTCATTATTCTCAACTAAGATAGAAAAATTTCTATCATTAGTTAAACTTATTGGACAATTATCAATATTTGCACTTAAGATTAATGGTTCAGGGGGAATAATATCATTTTGCCAACAACCTTTAGTTAAATTATAAACATCCACGGTATTAATTGGTTCATTTAAATTATTTAACCCACCGACAATAATTAATTTAGTATCTCTTGTATCAGAATGTTCATTTTTAACATGTATAGTATGATTGAATCTTCTTGTAATTTTTGGGTCATTACTTACTAAAGTCCATTTGGAAGGTTTATTTTCTTTTAAATCTAATTTCCATAATTCGTTTGTAGCAATTAATTCATACCCATTTTGTGGTGATACAATTAAACCACCAAATATATAAAGACAAGAATCAGAAAAACATATTGAATGAAATAATCTTTCCTTTAAAGGACATAAAAGTGGATTTCTTGGTGAAGTAGATATAGTAGAAGCCCTGGGGGTGGCTATGGGGGATAAACTCTCAGTTGGATCTCCAGAGGTTGAATTTGTAGAAGGAGAATTTGGTCTAGGTAATGAATCTTCATCCACAACGGCAGGAATATGTGTCCATGTTCTTGATATAAGATCTAAGAAAAACACTTCAGAACTAATATATTGGTCTAAATTTTGGAAGGCAATCCCATCTTTACTCTTATGTTTGGCAAAATATAAGATTAATTCCTTTTGTAATTTTAAAGAGTTAACTTGATGTAAATTTAAGGGTAAAGTTAACCCACCATGAACATAAATATTTGATCTTGATATGGCGACTGCTGCCCCAGTTCTACATTCCAACCCCAGTTTATTTCGTACAGATTCATCCAATATTTGTGTCCCACCTGGAACCACTGGCAATTTCAGAGAAAAACATTCTGAATTAGTAGGTTGTAACAGCGTCATACTGATGTGTTCTTTATTTTGTTGTTGTCTAAGGGTGATTTTACTAATAAATAAAAAAAAAAGCTATTAAATGCAATAAAAAAACAATTAAAACAGATTCGTTAAAATTAGTGATTAACAGTCTATAAATGTTATCCACAAATGCAATGTCAAATAATCACTTGTAAACTCGTTGTGATCGTTTATTTAACCTCGTGAATTTTCCTTTACACTTGCCAAACTTGTCTTTAAAGGCTGTTAAAAGTGAAAAAAAATTAATTTAAAGATTTCCCCTGTGAAATATTTGAAAACTATTAAATTATAGTGTGATATTTCTAAATATGATCTAAAAGGGTAATTATCTTTAAATATACGATGTATATATTATACTTTTGATACATAATTGTATATATAAAATTTGCTTTTGAGATTGGTTTATTATAACACTGTGGCAATCCATCCAATGGTTAAATATAATATACCCAGTGGGAATAATTGTACAAAACCATTACTTCTAGTTATGAAAGCACTACATTTCACAGATGTAAACACTGTTCCTGCTAATAGGATCAACTCTATGACAGTTAAGACACCTGTGACAGCACCTTTCCCTCTTGATGCTTTAATTATCACTGGAATTAATAATTGTGATATTAAAGAATAACAAACTTGTAAAGATAATGGATATCCACATAAAGAGATGTATGAGATCAAAGAGATTTTTCTTGTTGGTTCAATAAGTCTTAAATGTAAACCCATCAGTAGTAATATAAACCAACAAAACATGAATAATGTAGAAAATATTGATTTCCCATGAGAAACACATAAAGAATAAAAGATGATAAATAATAATGGTGCCCACATATCACAACTCTTGGCTAAATCATTAATTTCATCATCTGTCACATTGATCCCCAGAATTGGAGTGAATGTTAATTTTAATCTTTCAATAATATCAAAAATGTCTTTAGTTAAAGTTTCCATAATTGATTCATCCAGAGTACCACGTTTCATAGCAGGATTGATATCTGCTGCAACGTTACTGCCGGTACTTTGTTGTGAAGTTTCCATTCCTGATTCAAAGAATGGATTAGAATAATCTGGTGCGGGATTATTATTATTGGATTGACTAGAGGCTTTGTTATTATTTGAATAATCTTGTGTGTTTAGATCATCAAATACATCTGGCTCAATAAAATCAGATTCGATATTGTCAGTCATTCTATGTTGATTACTTGTCTTCTTTGAACTCTCTGTACTCTACAGACTCTTTATCTTCTTCATCTTTATATTTCATCAATCCCTCTTTAACAATTAATTAACAATTTCCTTATTTTAGTCAAATTTTACAAAAAATGCAAACGTCAACCCTGTTTTGTTTACCAGGTTATTTGATAAGTTTTACAATGGGCCCTTAACAAACAACATTGCGTTACCCCGAAACCCTAGGGTCAAAATGAAATTTACGCGTTTGTGTAAAATTTCTTTCAACGAAATGTTACGTGTTTGGTTTAAATTTATTTCGATTTGATTTTAAAATACTATTTTACAAAACAACAAATAACTATTAATACATTTAATTTTTACTTCTAACTTCAATCGCAACAAACAAGCAAACAAACCAATCAGTCAATCATGAAGTGGTCTTTAACTCAAGTGGTTTTATCCATCTTTTTATTCACAATCACTAATGCTCATAATGTTTTATTACCACCATATGGCCGTCGTTGTTTCTTTGAAGAATTAAATAAAGGTGATGAATTAGCTATTTCTTATCAATTCGGTGATAGAAACCCAGAACATAGTTCTCAATTAACTGGTGATTTCATTGTCTTAGGTCCAGAAAGAAATGAAATCTTAAAGACTCAAAGAGATATGTCTCATGGTGAAATTTCAATGAATGTTCCATATAAGGGCAGATATCAATATTGTTTTGTTAATGAAAATTCTGGTATTAACACTAAGGATGTCACTTTCAACATTCATGGTGTTGTTTACATTGACCCAAATGATGCTTCTGCTAACACTTTAGATGGTGCCGTTAGATCTTTAAATAATTTAGTTCATTCTGTTAAAGCTGAACAAGGTTATATTATCATTAGAGAAAAGACTCATAGAAACACTGCTGAATCCACTAACGATAGAGTTAAATGGTGGTCTGTTTTCCAAGTCATTGTCGTTATTGCTAATTCTCTTTTCCAAATTTATTATTTGAAAAGATTCTTTGAAGTTACTTCATTTGTCTAATCTCATTGACTTTCCTTCAAACATATATCTATTATACCTATATATATCTAACAAACAAGAACAAAAAATATTTATAACTTTATGTAAATTCAAGAATATTTGATATATTTCTTTACTTTAATGTGATTGTCCATTCGTAATTATACCTTGTTAGTTTAGAATTTAGCGTGTTTTCTTAAGCTAAACAGAGAAAAAAAACACAACTAAACAACTCCTGCATGTTAACAACACATTAACATAAGAGTTGTCAGTAATATGGTGATGTTGGGCAGATGTTGGTCAGTTATGGGATAAGAAATTCTTTAAAAAGTCAAGAAAAAGAATTAGCAAAAAATAGAAATGTGCCATCTCCTGGAATCGAACTAGGGTTTCATCGGCCACAACGATGTGTACTAACCACTATACTAAGATGGCAATTATTTCTTGTTTTTTGAAAGTTTATTCCTCTTCCTGGTTAATAATGTTATATCATGTGAATTTAAAATATTTTACATATAATGTTTAACTGAGCTTATTTTTTTAATTTATTATAGGTAGAAATTAGTTTTGAATGTGTAAAAAAACAACTCAGATATTTAAAAAAACTGAAAAATGAATTTGAGTGGAAAAGTTTGCAATATTTTAAAACATTCATTGAATAAATGCAAACATATCAAACGTTCAATACTGTTTTCATACCACTTGACATTACTACTTTATGTAACCCCCCCATTTATTAATATTTTGTCTATTTGTCAAAGGTTTAATTTGGTGGTAAAGAAAGAGCAGCATTATAAATTCAACATTTACAAACAAGGTTCAATTTAACAATCACAAAAAATACAATAATAGTCAATTTGTTTATATTAACAATATTTCTATCCACTTAAACTTCCTTAACTCCAGTTATTTCCAGCTAAGATAATTTTCTAATAAGTAACTGTAATATATTTGTTTTACGAGATGAATAAAACTTCCTTTTAACCCAAACTTCGTTTCAACCTGTTGCCATATATATATCAAACCATCTAAGGAGATGTAATAGGAATCTGGTATTGTTTCTTTCCAACCTTTAACAGTTTAAATATTCAAGCACGTCAAATGTTGATCTAAATTATTATTTGAAAAATATTAAGAATCGTAAATAAAAAAACACGTCTCATAAAATAGTTTAAAGTATATACTCATCTCAAAGACATTGAGAACAAATTTGCAGGTCAAATAATGGATGAAAAGAAACCCAAATATGCTACACATCGTCGTTTACCGTCAACTAGTGAACAAATCCTAGAAAAATCGACTAAAGGTGCTACAATCTTAATGTTAGGTCAATTTTTCACAAAGATTATTACATTCATTTTAAATAACCTTTTAGTCAGATTCCTTTCTCCAAGAATTTTTGGTATCACATCCTTCTTAGAATTCATCTTATCCACTGTTTTATTTTTTAGTAGAGAAGCCATTAGATTATCCACTTTAAGAATTTCTCAAAAGGATGATGATGATTCAGAAGAAATTGAAAAATCCCATAGTGATGGTCATATTACAAAATTAGATTCTAATTCAAACGTTAATGTGTTACAAGTTGCTGTCAATTTTGCTCATGTCCCATTATATATTGGTGTGCCATTATCATTAGTGTTAACTACTTGGCAATATAGAAATATTAATGATTATTTCGTTTCATTACCATTTTTCACTTGGTCAATTTTATTAATTTGGTGTAGTATTATTGTCGAATTATTATGCGAACCATTCTTTGTCGTGAATCAATTAATGTTAAACTATGCCACTAGATCAAGATTTGAAACTATAGCAATCACAATCGGATGTTTAATTAACTTCATTGTTGTTTATTCATTTGATCAAAAATGGTTTAATATCATTGTGGATGCAGATGAAGAAATTTCAAAGGAAGGAATTGCTATCTTAGCCTTTGCATTAGGAAAATTCTTTTATTCTGTTTCATTGCTTTCATGTTATTTCTACGACTATTTAAAGAAGTTTGCACCAAGACGTTCATTCAATTTATCATTAACCAAGATTAAAGGTTTAAATAATTCCAAAGATTCTCATTATTTCGATTCCAAGGTCTTAGAACATTTTAAGAAGGTTTATTTCCAATTATGTTTTAAACATTTATTAACTGAAGGCGATAAATTAGTGATTAATTCTCTTTGTTCTGTTGAAGAACAAGGTATTTACTCACTATTATCAAATTATGGTTCTTTAGTAACGCGATTGTTATTTGCTCCAATTGAAGAATCTTTGAGATTATTTTTAGCTCGTCTTTTAACAAACCAAAAGACCAAGAACTTAAAACTTTCTATGGATGTTCTTGTCAATTTAACCAGATTTTATCTATACCTTTCCGTAATGATCATTGTCTTTGGCCCAACAAATTCTTCATTCCTTTTACAATTCTTAATTGGGTCTAAATGGTCTACTACTTCTGTGTTAGATACCATTAGAGTGTATTGCTTCTACTTACCATTCTTATCCTTAAATGGTATCTTTGAAGCTTTTTTCCAAAGTGTGGCAACTGGTGACCAAATCTTAAGACATTCTTATTTCATGATGGTATTCTCTGGGATATTTTTATTAACATCATGGGTGTTGATCGATTCTTTGAAACTTTCCATTAATGGGTTAATCATAAGTAATATCTTAAACATGATCTTACGTATCACATACTGTGGTATTTTTATCATCAGGTTTTATAAAAAATTACACAACGATAAAGCTTCATTCTTATTCAACTTCCAAAATTTAAGAATGATTACTTTTGTTGCATTGATTATGAGTGCCATCAATTGGTTATTTATTGGTTACGTTAAAAATTTCAAGCAATTATCGATGAACGTGGTCCTTGCTACCGTGTTGTTATTATTGATCCTTCATCAAGAGAAAATGGCCATTAGACAGTTCCTTGGAAGAAATAAAGTTGGCGAATCCAAAAATACTTAGATAAATAACTTCATAATGTAAAAAAATTGTACTATATACTTTTAAATAGACAAATAAAGGTTTTTATAACATCTGATATAATTCTTAACTTGGATAGTTGATACTTAGCATTAATAATCATCATTTTATATTATTCTATATTTTATTTTAAGAGTAAATATTCATTTAAATTTCGATAATCAAGATGTTATAAAGTTGAAAACATCCAAGAGAACAAAACTTACAACGAAAGTCTATATATAACGCTTCGTTGAGTTGAAATGACAAATGACATCAAGAAAAAAGTTTTAATAAATGAAGTGAGCACAGAATTATTATCTAAAGAGGATCAGGAAGGATCTGGTATCATAAGATTCATCACATTTAATGTGAATGCAGTCAGAACATTGTTCCAATACCAGCCATTCTCACAAATGAGAGATTCATTAACTCAGGTGTTTGATTATTTGGATGGTGATATTATTACATTTCAAGAGCTAAAGATCGAAAAATCGGTAGTTGGGAAATGGGGTCAAGTAGAAGGTTTCCAGTCTTTTATATCGATACCCACCATGAAGAAAGGTTACTCAGGTGTTGGATGTTGGGTTAGACAATATCCAATTGGCCACCCATTGCATAATGCTATGAAGGTAGTTAAAGCTGAAGAAGGTATAACAGGGTACCTTAAGCTTAAAATAAGTAAAACTACTACAGTACGATATAGAGATGATTCCGATATTGGGATAGGTGGTTATAATGATATTTTGTCTGAAGAAGAAGCTGTCGAGATAGATTCTCAAGGTAGGTGCGTTATTGTTGAACTAGGATGCGGATTGGTTGTTTTTAACACATATTGTCCTGCCAATTCCCAAAGAACTGAAGATGGTGAAATTTATCGAATGAAGTTCTTGAAAGCCTTATTTGGACGTATTCGAAATTTGGAAGAAGCTGGCAAAAATGTAGTTTTGATGGGTGATTTAAATATCTGCCGTGATTTAATGGATTCTGCTGAATTATTAGATGATTTAAAAATTAGTACTGCCAACGGGACTAAGGGTACTGATATCGATACTAAATACGTAACCCAATGTCAAAACTTTATTTTAAACCCGGACACTCCACATAGAAGAATATTAAATCAACTTATTACAGATTCCTTGGTATCAGATTGTTCCAAAGAGGGTGTTCTAGTAGATTCTACAAGATATAAACAAGGTAGAGAGAGATTGAAAATGTACACTGTGTGGAATACACAAAAGAATACAAGACCATCTAATTATGGCTCTAGAGTGGATTTCATTCTAATAAGTGATAAATGGAAGGAAAGGATTCAAGATGCTGATATTCTTCCTGATGTTATGGGTTCAGATCATTGTCCCATTTACACAGATGTGGTTATTCCAAAATCCTTACTGGACTCATTGAACAAAACTGATAAGATGGTTCCAAAATTTGAAGCAAGACATAAGTATGACCTTTTGAATCATAATATCTTATCCATGTTTTCTAACAGTTCTAATAAGAGAAAAACTTCACCATCACCTTCGTTACAACCAACATTTGGTATTCAAAAGAAGAGATCGTCCTCAAAATCAAGTTCAATTGATTCTTTCTTTACAAGGTCTAAGTCAGTAGAGGTTAAAAAGGAGACTAAAAGCGTGGCTAGTTACTATTTAAACAAAGCAAAAGTAGAGAAAGAAGATGCTAGACCCAAAACCGCATCCAGTGGAGCTGCACCCAGACAAAACACTACATTTAAAGAAGCTTATGGTAAACTACCCATATGTAAACATGGGGAAGAAGCAATATTGAAAACATCTAGAACGCCAAATCATCCTGGGAAAAAGTTTTGGACATGCAACAGATCCAGAGGAAGTAGTGACGATAAAGAATCGTCTTGCGGATTCTTTCAATGGGTATAGTTTATGTAATTTTTTTTTTAATATACACTGATCTTATATAAACATTGTTATCATAGATATTATTCATGCAGGGTTGTTTTATCAATGGGAGTTATCATCTTCTTGTTCTTCAATTTCTTTATTTAGCCATAATTTATCATCATCCGAAACCTCCAAATCTTTCAAATGCGATGTTTCTTGTAAAATCGTAACAACTAATGGATAACCAACTAATTCATCAGTGGAGATATAAGTGGATACTGCTGATGCGAGCAGATCTCTATCATGATAGTTCACTTTAATGTAGGCAATTTTGTCATCTTGATGAATAAAGTAGTATTCAAGGCCTTCTCCAAATAACCCATGAGCTCTCTTCAAAGAATTGTTAAGCCATTGCCTCCATGTCATTTCATCAGCTCTAAATTCCTCATTTATCTCTTTATTTTGTGATGTTCTGTAAAGTTGTTATTGTTAGTAAAAATTGATAAAATTCGTTCTATAAAGTGCTAATAAGGAAAGACTCACATACATTTGTAATTTGTAATATTGAAAATCTCTGAACTTCTCATTACATCTTTTAGTTGGTGCCATCGTGATTGGATTAATGTTGTTGTATTCTTTGCCAGCCTGTATAAGTTTCTCTTTGCTTATAAGTTTCTGTTTCTATTATTCAAACTTGAAATTTTCAGGTTCTAGCTCATCGAAAATCTTAAAGATTTTAAAGCTTAAAGGATTAACAAATCTCTATTTATACTCTATAGAAGTCATATATAAGTAAATTTATTACATTTTATATTTAATTTGATCTGCACTTCAATATGATTCATTATCAACATTATCATTTTGAGAAGATGTGTCACTTTGTTGATCATTTGCAGGGGCATCTGCAGTAATACTTGTTTCAGGTTCATCTACATGATCTCTGTAACCTTGAGCTGAAGGTTGGTTTATTTCGTCGTCGTCAATATCAAAGTTACTTTCATGATCAATAAAACTAGCCAAATCATCTGCGTCTTCATCATGGCCAGCTAATAAATCGTCAGCGTCATCCAAAAATTGATCGTTGATAAGAGTTGAATAACTTGGACCTCTTCTAGCTGAAAATCTATTGCTCATGGTTCTGAATGAACCAGAGAAGAATCTCTTACTTAATTGAACGCCAGCATAAATACCAGAAGCAGCGACAAGACCACCTTTCACTATTGAATTGATGATCTTATCTAAAAGGTTGTTTTCAACAAGTTCTTCTTCATCACCTAATCTAATTTCACCAAATCTGGAAAATCCACCGTTTCTTCTAATACCACGATCATAAACGACATAACTGAAAATAATAAAGACAATAAAGAAGAATGAAAATATTTGGAAGAATGAGCTACCACTAACACCATATTTAGCCTTGAATTCCTTTTCTTTACCTGGGCACGGATATTTGTCTCTGGTAACATCCAAGGTTAGACCACCTTGACATGTGGATAATGGAATCTTTCTGTAACCAGTTGGTTCAGAGAACTCAATCAAACCAGAATCTAATTTACAAATATCTTGTGGAGCTTGTGGAGATAAACCTTCAACTAATTTACATGTACCATCCTTGGCCTTGTAATAATTGTAATCACATTCAAAATCTTGTCTTGAACATGTACAATTTTCAGTGATTCTAAAGAAACCACTCATTGGAATATTACCGATGAAACAGTCATTATGAATCTTCTTTAAGAATTCACCCTTATGGCCGAATAAACATTCTTCCTTAGATTGAACAATTCTAGCGTATTCAAAATCATCACTGTCTGGCTTATTGAGATCAAACACACATTGTCTCTTGAAACTATTGTAGAAATCGATTGTATAAGTCTTAGTATGTTGTCCACTAACATCACCTGATTCTGTAATCAATAAGAATCTCAAAGCAGAATCTTGTGGCACAGTAATGATATCCTTGACAATAACGTTATCTTGGGTAAATTTGAAATCTTTCCAAGTAGCACCTCCATCTAAAGAGTAAGAGACATAATTAGTTTCTGTGTTATCAGCAACTAGCACTAAAACACCACCATGATCACCAAATTCCCACTGATGAGAACCCTTTTTAACTTCCTTCCAGGTCATACCACCGTCACTAGTAAAGAATGTAGAACATTCTTCTTTGGGAAGTAAATATTCACCAACATTACCAACCGCAAACATCATACCTACTGCAGAACCAGATGAATAAGTATCTCTAGTGTCAATATACTCAGAAGAACCGTGAAGATTCAAGGAGCATTTTTCTAAATCTTTAATGTTACAACTATATTTCTTGCCATCTGCACCTTTTTGTGGAGCCTTTAGGTATGTCCAATCAGAACCATCATTGAATGTAACCTTTGTCTTTACTCTCTTTGCTTGATTATCATTTCTAACATAATCTACATTAGCAACAACGTTAATTAGAATTATACCTTCTAAGTTTTGAACAACTTCAAAATCAACCAAACCTTTGTTGTCTCTATTGACATCCTTTTGTAATGTAACAAAAGAGGTACCATTAGAATTAGATTTCAAAAGATCACCGAAGAAGTAATCAATTTGGTTATTAGTGCTCATATGCATAAATATTGAGCCCATTTGAGAGCCTAAAATAGTAAATGTTTGTTGTTTCATATCAGCTAAGTCTTGTGGAAGTTTAGCTTCAGCAAATTCTTCACCATCTTGAGTGACATAAGCTCTCAATTCATTTTCCTGATAAGCCACTGCAACCACACTGTAACCATCACCAGACATGTAGCCAATAATATTATCATACAGAACCTTCTTTTCATTCTTAAAGTCATCGGTAGAAGAGACTAATGAACGCTTGGTAGAAGTATTATCTCTTACTTGACAGATAATTAACTCTTCATCATATGGATGTTCATATTGGGATCCAGCAAATTCACAGTGAATACTGTTATTTAATAATTCTTTAAAAGACTTACCACCATCTCTAGTGATGTAAGCGACAGCATGACATTCAGGGTATAATGGATTTTCACAGTTCTTACCACCGTAGAAAATAAAGGAATCCTTTTCTTTGAAGTTGAAATCTAATGGGAAACCCAATTGTCTAGCTTCTGGTAATTCAGTAGAGATGAAAGTATGACCTCTGTCATGTGTAATAAAAAGAGACCCTTTACGACCGAATAAGAATGCAGAACTATTGAAATGTGGGTTAAAGACAACTTCTTGAACAGCCTCACCATCAGTTTCAATTTTTTCAATATTTTGGCCACTATCATGAGAGATATAAGGTTGACCATAGTTATCGACGAAAATAACAGTTTCATCTTCCACAGAATTGAAATACTGGTAGAAGGCAAGTTTGTTGTCGAATTTGTTTTCTGTAGCAACAATTGGACCACCACTTTTGACTGGAGCACTATCTTCAGAACATTTGAATGGAACAGAATCGATTTTCATTTGTTTCTTACATTTATCGCCAGGGATTAATTTTAATGGTGCAAAATAAAGAGTTTTCTTATCATTAACACATTTACCAGCCAACTTCATCAAATTCATGTCAGGAACACATTTGTCATTGACATCTCTTGAGAATTCAAAAGCACATTCATAGTCAGCTGCGGTACATTCTTCACATACTTCTTCATCCCAAGTTATATCCTGATAAACGTTTTTAACTAGACATTCAGCATCTCTCTTTCTTCTCTTCGTGGTATATTTAGACCCAGTAACACATTCATAATTGTTAATAGCATATTTTTCAAAATCTAAATCTTGACATTGTTTACCATTGAATGCATCAGAGAAATCAACAGTGTAAATTAAATTAGAGCCAAATGGACCAGTTGGATGTTCAGCTTGATCCATACTAATACCTGATATCATGAATTTAGCACCAGACCCATCTTGAGTAACTGGTAACACTTCCATTGGAATCAATGATTCTTCGAATTGATATTCATTCCAAGTAATACCTTGATCAAGTGAGAAATAAAATTCACTAGCTGGATCATTATCAATTTCAGGGTCAAATGGCATAGCAATGATAATATTACCATAATCACCAGTGACAGTAGCAGTAGGATATTTGAAAACTTCTTTCCAAGAGATACCACCATCATGTGATAAGAATGTTGATTGTTTTGAGAAATCAATATTTGTACCATCAGACACAGACCCAGTTAACAATAAAATACCAATACTTGGATCAAAATCATCATCATTATAAACAAATGGAGATAAGAAACATTTTTCCACATCATTAATATCACATGGATATTTATCTTCATTACCTGGATCAACAATTTTTAAATTATTCCAAGTATGACCATTATCGGTAGTAATCTTTGTAATTTGTTTAAAGTGTTTTCTTATCTTTTTCTCATCACCATCATGTCTTGGCATGAAAGAAGACATTTTTCTTAAGATACTTGTACCTTTTAGAAATTCTACGGGACTATAAAGAGTCATACCATGTCCTCTAGTTGAAGTACTATCAAGAAGAGAAAATTTGGTACCGGTTGAATCAGAGATATAAACTTCTGAGAAAGTTCTCTTATGTTTACGTCTGTTATGATTTTCTTTATCTTTATTATTATTGTCGTCTTCTTCATTAGATCTTGAAATAGGTAAAATAATCCTACCTAAACTGTCTTCATGCATATATCCAGTAGTTTCATATCTAATTTGAGATGGAATATAAGCCTCAGTGAAAAATTTACCATTTTTAGAAACCCAAACTCTCTTTGGAGAAAACTTATTATGTTCATCATCTTGTGTGATCACAACAATATAAGATTTTAGGACTCTAAATGAACTCACAGTCATATCTTTAAATATTGGAAATTCTTGAACGTTTTTACCAAAATCATTAGTAAAATATAACTTGGAATTCATAGTAGCAATTGGATCCATCATATCATGACCATAATCATGATCATCATCATTATTTGTATTTTCTTCGAATTCATTACAAATAATGGTAGAATCATCAACTTCTAATTTTGAATCTTTATTAATCTTACCAAATTCACAAGTATTAGCTTTTAAAGTGGTTGTAGAATCATGAGATCCCTTTTTCTTTTTATCCTTTGGTAAAGCAATTTGATTAAATGATCTACCTTTATCATTTGAAACAGTGACAAAAGTTTCACAATTTTGATAATCAGGGATAGAACCTTCCTTTTGACGAGGACATAAGACACAACTAACAAGAAGATTATCTTGTTTAAATGGATGTGTTTTCAAATCACAAAATACTGGTTCATTTTCTTCTGGACCTTTTAAATTTAAATGTGTCCATTTCTTACCCATATCTTCAGTCATATAATATTCAATTTTACCCTTTACTGTAGCAAAAGCTCTATTTTTATTATTAAATGGATCAATTTGAATCCACGAAACTTCACTTTTTATATCTTTAATTGAATTCCATGTAGCACCATTATCTTGACTAATCACCAGTAGATTATCTTCAATTCTTAAAAGCGTTGTTGAATCATCAAATGGTGAAATATTTAAAGTTGTCTTTGTCTTAATCTTATTAACATTTGGTTGATAATTATCAAATTCATTATTCTTTGCATAAGTTTGTTGAATAGTGACACTCCCTATTAAGAAGGGCACAATCCATTCAAACAGTTTCATCCTTGATTGATTTGGTTGTTGTGTTGAGTGTATAAGGAACAAAAACAAGGTAACATGGTTTTGAAATATGTCAAATTCTTATTATTTTCAAAATTCTTATTCTAATAATAATTTTTTTGCAAGATAAAATTTCTAAAAGAGGCTTTAAAGATGGTATCAAAATTAAGATAAGCTTAAAGCTAAGTTTGTTAAGAACCCAACGCGATGAAGTTGTAGTTTAGATTGATGAAATAGTTCAAGAATCTTTGAATCAAGAAAGAGTGGATCAAAAGTTTAAAATGCAATTAATGAATAAGTGTAAAAGCTCAATCAATAAAGACTCCAAAAGGGGATATCCCATCAGGATGAATGAAACAAAATCTGAATAATAATATTAACAAAACGTTATAAGATAATCCTTTCACCCCTGTATGCTTCAAACTGTCTCATGATGAAACAAATTTAATCTTAATTTCTAAAAACATGAAAAAACTTTGATGTAATTTTTTACATGATAAAATTTCACATACTATAATTTCAAATATAGTGTAGTTTGAGGTAATATCATTTTAAAAAAGTATTTATACTTGACTTGGATACACTTTTGTATATATATATACTTGACTTAGATACACTTTAGTATATACTTGGAATAATTACTTTCTCCTCAAATAATCAAGAAAGGCAAAGTTATAAATGGGTAAGAAGATTGTATTTAATATTTCAAGTGATTTCCAATTAAAATCATTATTAGGTGAAGGTGCATATGGTATTGTATGTTCAGCAATACATAAACCTACAGGTGAAATTGTTGCTATTAAAAAGATTGAACCCTTTGAAAAGCCTTTATTTGCATTAAGAACATTACGTGAAATTAAGATCTTAAAATATTTTCAACATGAGAATATAATCTCAATATTTGATATACAAAGACCAGATTCATTTGAAAATTTTAACGAGGTGTATATTATTCAAGAATTAATGCAAACTGATTTACATAAAGTGATTCAGACGCAAAAATTGACAGATGATCATATTCAATATTTCATCTATCAAACATTACGTGGAGTGAAAATGATTCATGGTTCAAATGTGATTCATCGAGATTTAAAACCATCAAATTTACTTATTAATTCGAATTGTGATTTAAAGATATGCGATTTTGGTCTTGCTCGTATCATTGATGAACATGGTAATAACGAGACAGAATCCAAACAAAGTGGTATGACCGAATACGTTGCAACAAGATGGTATCGTGCCCCCGAGGTAATGTTAACCGCGGCAAGATACTCAAAGGCAATGGATATTTGGTCCTGTGGATGTATCTTGGCAGAATTATTTGCTAAGAAACCATTATTCCCCGGTAGAGACTATAGACATCAATTATTATTAATTTTCAGTCTTATTGGCACTCCACAGAGAGATAGTGAAGAATTAACATGTATAGAATCCCAACGTGCTAGAGACTATATAGCAACATTACCACAATATCACCCACCAACAGATTGGTCTATATTGTTCCCCGGAGTACACCCACAGGGGGTAGACCTTTTACGTAAGATGCTTGTCTTTGATCCACGCCAAAGAATAACAGCAGCCGAGGCATTAGAACATCCATATTTGGCCACTTATCACGATCCACAGGATGAACCAGAGGGAACCCCGATCGGCACAGGATTCTTTGAATTTGACCATTATAAAGATGTCTTGACCACAAAGGATTTGAAGAAGTTGTTATGGAACGAGATATTCAGTTAATGTCTGCCTGCACCCAATCACAGTCCACCATGTATCCAATCACAATCCTCAGAAACTCTACCCCGCTCCCCTTTCGTCTTGATAGTTATTGCAGTGTCTTATTACACTGCACTACACTACACTATATTATAATGTGAAAAACCGGTCTCAAGAAATTACGTGCGATTATTTGTCGAGAGCTCCGACGATTTAATATTTGCTCCAGTGTCAATACAATACAATACAATACATAATAACCGCTTTTGTGACCACTTTCTATATCGATATATCCATAGGTCTATTAGACATTATATATAAACACTTTATAATTAGTTATCACATCTTTAGACACTTCTTTCCTACTCACTTTCACAGCTTTTCCAAAAAGAATAACAAACTATTTCAAATACAACAACCACCCCCCCTTATGACTGTCTCACAACTTTTGAAACAAAGAGTTAGGTATGCTCCCTATTTAAAAAGAGTCAAAGAAGCACACGAACTGATCCCACTGTTTAAAAATGGTCAATATCTTGGTTGGTCAGGTTTTACCGGTGTTGGGACACCTAAATGTGTTCCAGAAGCTCTTGTGGATCATGTGGTACAAAATGACTTACAAGGTAAATTAAAATTTAATTTATTCGTTGGCGCCTCTGCTGGGCCTGAAGAAGATGCTTGGGCTACTCATGATATGATCATGAAAAGAGCTCCACATCAAGTCGGGAAACCTATTGCTAAAGCTATCAATTCGGGACAAATTAAATTCTTCGATAAACATCTTTCAATGTTCCCACAAGATTTAACTTATGGATTTTATACAAGAGAACGTACTGACAATAAGATCCTAGATTATATGATCATCGAAGCCACTGCTATTAAAGAAGATGGGTCTATTGTCCCCGGACCATCTGTTGGTGGGTCTCCAGAATTCTTAAGTGTTTCAGATAAGATCATTGTCGAGGTCAACACTGCTACACCATCATTCGAAGGAATTCATGATATTGATATGCCTGTTAATCCTCCATATAGAGTTCCATACCCATACGTTAAAGTCGATGATAAATGCGGGTTAGACTCAATTCCAGTGGATCCAGATAGAGTCATTGCCATTGTCGAATCTACAACAAGAGATAAAGTTCCACCAAATACTCCATCTGATGAAATGTCAAAGGGTATCGCTACAAATTTAGTAGATTTCTTTAGACATGAGGTTAAACATGGTAGATTACCTGAAAATTTACTACCTTTACAAAGTGGGATTGGTAATATTGCTAATGCCGTTATCGAAGGTTTAACTGATGCAAACTTTAAACATTTAAACGTTTGGACCGAAGTGTTACAAGATTCTTTCTTAGATTTATTTGAAAATGGGTCCTTAGATTATGCCACGGCTACCTCGGTAAGATTAACTGAAGCTGGATTTGAAAGAGTCTTTGCTAATTGGGATAACTTCAAACATAAGATTTGTTTAAGATCACAAGTGGTATCAAATTCACCAGAATTAATCAGAAGAATGGGTGTCATTGCAATGAATACCCCTGTCGAAGTGGATATCTATGCTCATGCAAATTCAACAAATGTTAATGGGTCTCGTATGTTAAATGGTCTTGGTGGTTCTGCTGATTTCTTAAGAAATGCAAAATTATCAATCATGCATTGTCCATCTGCAAGACCAACAAAGACTGATCCAACAGGAATCTCGTCAATTGTACCAATGGTATCTCATGTAGACCAAACTGAACATGACTTAGATGTTGTGGTCACTGAACAAGGTTTAGCAGATTTAAGAGGATTATGTCCTCGTGATAGAGCTCGTGAAATTATTAATAAATGTGCTCATCCAGATTACAAAGATCTTTTAATGGATTATTTACATAAAGCCGAACACTATGGTGCTAAATATAATACTTTACATGAACCACATATGTTACAAAATGCTTTTAAATTCCATACTAATTTATCTAAGAATGGTACAATGAAAGTCTCAGAATGGGATCCAGTTGAATAATTAATTAATTGATCAATTCACTATTCATTTTTTTACTATGTTATGTTATTATTACCTCATATATATATATTCTTCCTATACTTATAATTAATATTCAATTCTAATAAAATGACAATATCCTGCTATTACAACAATTTTACGTTCTTCAGAGCATTTGAATTATTTTATTTGTCATGATTTCATTAGTCCAGGTTTTGTAATTACGTCAACATTATTAAATGAATTCGAGAGTCTAAGAGATGCATTAGAAAACTTTTGGGCGGATTTTACAAACTTCCTTGCACTATACATATTATATTATTTTAAAGAGGTGATGATTACAAGAGAATAAGGCTTCTGGATATTCTATTTTAAAATTAATGGCTTACTTTCTTCTTCTTTTTTTTAATTATTTTGTGACATCTCTTTAAAACTAATTAGGAAACAAAGTTAAAATATTTACTTCAACTAAAATAAAAAGTTCAAACCACTAGCAAACCTATTACCAAACTTGTAATTAAGCAACACAATTCCGTTCACTAAGCGAAGTGTTTTTTTTAAATTATGGCAACCTAATTTATTTCATTTATCTTTTGCTTAGTATAAAAATAGCAAAAACATCTTTCTTAAAGGGATAAATTTTCTTTGGAATATTTTAGTTAGCTCCATAATTTTAACATTAACTTGTCATATAAATTGTCCCATTAAACACATATCTCAATGCATTTTTACTTTTCCTAGCCGATAAGAAATAAAAGAATTCAAAACATCCTAATGGATTCCAGAAACATTGTTGAAAATTTGAACGTTACAGAAGAATGGTTTGACTCTGGTAATAAGAATCCTAATTATGAAGTTGATTTTAAAGAGTTCACAGAGTTAAGTGTTGATTATGAAGAACCGCTTCAAGCCTTTTTTCAATTAATTCTGTACGATGAGGTCGTCGTTATGCTTCAAATTTTTTTACACAGAATTCCTGGGTTACTGGGAATAATCTTGGGCAGCAGTATGGCTATTATTAAAGCCATTATATTATGGACTATTTGTAATAGATGTTATCATTATACTTCAAGAGGAAGTAAAATGCTTCAATTGGCCAAACATTTAAATGTGGGGGATGATTACTTGGCAAAATCTATTAAAGTGTCACAATATATATTGTTGGTAATTTTACTTTCCGTTTCAGGAATTTTAACAGCAATAGGTTGGTACAAACATTTATTAAATAACAAATCATCCATTCCAACAATATTTTCATACGAAATGGAAAGGAATGCAAACTTTCGGAAAGCATCTTATTACCTTATGGTGAATATGTTTCTTCCAGTACCACTCTGTCTTGGAATCATTGCCACTGGGCTTTTTGGAAAAATAGACAATTACATTATTAATTTATTCACTTCTTAATAAATTACATTTACTCTGTAAAACAATAGTTAGTACCTTTAACAAATTTATCAAATTATTTTATCTATACTCTTAGGAGATAATGTATGATGAGTTTTATAAGTTATCTTATTATTGATTGGTTTTATATTATGTAGTAATATACAAAGTTCTCCAGATACCAAAAGGGTCTCAGATCTAGCTATATACTAATTAGTTGTATTTCTATATAGTTATCTATTACTTTTTAATGTTTCTCAAATAATAAACCAAAAAATTTAACGAAACTATATAATCCTTTAGATAATTATAAGGCAATAAGTGGAAATCTTGCTTCTTTTGAACTCACCAAGCAGAGAATGTTAACATATGCATTCGAAGTCATTCAAATAAATGTATATATATGTATTTAATAAATTAAAAGTTGAGGTGTTGAATAGGTTAACTTTAAATTTAGCCAACTCTCACTACCATTAATGTAGTAATAAAAAAAATATTTCATAATAGCTTTGTGAATTATATAGTATGGGTTCTTTGGTCTAAGCTCTGTTTTAACATATTCCCTCTTCTTTATTTGTATTTGTACCGTACAATTAAGTTGTTAGAAATTCATATTATAAAAAATAGGATATAAGACCTAATAAAAATATATGAATTTATCAGTAGAATTACTGACGAAGTGAAATGGTACTATGTTTGTTATCATAATACAATATAACTATGATTATGAGTGAAAAATTTTCACCATGCAGTAATATTGAATGAACAACATTGCTACAAATTACAGTACTGCAGAATGGGAAATATTTTATATATAAACTCATAAGATTTCTCTCATCTACCAATGAGTTTCTAATTTATTATTTATATTGTACTTATATATTATAACTCTCTTCATGGTAGAAGAGAGTATGGCTTATTTAGGTTAATACAATATACCATATTAGTTTATCTTCAGAACAACTCCAGATACCTGTAAATTATAATGTCTACGACAGAAACACACAGTTTAAATTCAGAATTTGCTAACGCGCAATCCGAACATAAGTTACGTGAATTTTTCATCTTTTTTCAAGGTTTGATTTCTCTTTGAAAAATGACTTTATCAGTGATTATAACTAAGTCTCTTCTAATCACCTATCATCAAAATAGCTAAACTAGTACAATCCTACCACTTCAACCAAGAAACAATTCATCTATAATAGTGCCATTAAAAAAAATGAATGATTTATTGTCAATTTACAGGGGGGTAAATGTTGAACAACTTCCTACACCTAGTTTCATAATTAAGGAAGACAAATTCGATGAAAATTGTAAACTTATGTTAGAAAATGTGCAAGAATTATCAAAGATAACCGGAACAGAGATTAAGTTTAGACCTCATATGAAGACCCATAAGACTGCAAAGGGTTCCTTTAAACAATTAGGACATGGAATCATCGAGAAGCCATATGATTCTATTCTAATCTCTACTGTCAAAGAAGCAGAAGGTCTATTAGATTATCAAAATACAATCCATAAGAAGTACGTTAACGACATCGCATTCAGTTTACCAGCGTGTATTCCAGAAATTCTTGATCAATTACAAGAAATCTATAAGAGGGTAGATCATTTAAGAATTTTTGTGGATCATCCTGATCATATCGATAATTTAGTTAAATTTGGTAAACCCAAATCAAATACTAAATGGTCTATATTCTTAAAAATTGATATGGGTACTAAGAGAGCTGGTGTGGTACCTAACTCAGAGACTTTCAAAGAAATAATTTCTAAATTTAAGGATCCTAAAGTTACCGAGTCTGTTGAATTGTTCGGTATCTATGCACATGCAGGTCATAGTTATGGGTCCAACAATATTTTAGAAGCTCATCAAATCTTATTGAAGGAAATTCAAACAGTAAATGAGACCGCTAAGGATATTCATGAATTATTACCTGATGTTGATGTCAGCAAATTAGTGTTATCAGTCGGGGCCACACCAACTTCAAATTCTTTGAGAATCAGAGACGAACCGCAAATTATTGATTTTGTAAAGAATAGATTAGTTGGTACCTTAGAAATACATTGTGGTAATTATTGTCTTTATGATTTGCAGCAAGTTTCCACCGGTTGTGTTGGTAAAGAAGAAGTTTCAGGTTTTGTTCTTGGTTCTGTAGTCTCAAGTTATAAAGAAAGACATGAAATTTTAACCAACACTGGTGTGATGGCTTTAACAAGAGAGGCTTCTAGAATTAAAGGGTTTGGGATTTGTATTCCATTAAATGAAATACCTTTCAAAGAGGAATATAATGTAAATTGGTACGTTGATAGAATCTCTCAAGAACATGGAATCCTTAAACCATATTTTCAAGAAAAC
Organism: Monosporozyma yasuniensis; assembly: GCA_030558655.1. NCBI lineage: Eukaryota > Fungi > Ascomycota > Saccharomycetes > Saccharomycetales > Saccharomycetaceae > Monosporozyma > Monosporozyma yasuniensis. The sequence continues at coordinate 62,988 of JAKTQC010000042.1, read as the reverse complement.
ACTAACCTCCCATTGTTGCCAATTGGTTCTAAAATCGCCATAATCCCACAACATGCTTGTATTACCATGGGTCAATTCCCATATTATTTTGTTTTAGATGCCGAAAATAATGTCTGTGACGTCTGGTATGCATTCCAAAAATGGTAAGTACCACCCCAGAAAATACAAATATATAGTAACCGAATATATAAACTTTTACATAACGTCTCATGATCTTAATAAAAACCTATTTGTGTCACTGCTTCTGTTTATTGAATCTGTCACTCTATGAGATACCCGTCACCGCCAACGAAGAAAATTTTTGAGATTTCATAGTGGAAAAAAAATTAATGAAATATTGCAATATTCAAGATGGTCTAAGTTCAAGTATATAGTGTTTGTAAGGTTATTGTATAATTAGCAATTGCGAAAGAAATCAAGACTGCTGTTCAAACAGGAAACAAGCATATCAGACAAGTAATTATTAGGATAATTATGACATCTTTACCTGCTTGGAATGACGTCTATCCAGTGATGGAGACTCGTTGTCACGACTCGTTAGTGTCTCAACGAATTCCTTTCCTTCAATCATTACAACTATTGATCAAGAGTGAAACTTTGGAATCCCCACAACTAGGTTTTATTTCTTCCATTTTATTAAACACATTTACTATTTATTGTGATCATAAATCAAAGAATTTGGTTCACGATATCTTTAAAGATATTTTAACATTAGAACCAAAATTTTTAGCAAAATATGTTCAATTCATCTTAATCCAAACCAATAAAAATACAGGTGCCAGAGCTGTTGTTGACTATTTGAATTTATTAGAATGGGTTAACAATTTCATTGAATTCGCCTCTCAAGATAAAGAACAATTCCAGACTTCTATTCCAAATTTATTGGAAGCCCTTTCTCATGTCGGTGCTGGTATCGAAATTTCTTTATCCACTCAAGAACCAGATAAGAAGAGTATTAAGAAGAGAAACCAACATTTCGCGAGATTACACAAAACTCTTTTACAAACTACTAAGAAAACTTTAGTCCATTGTTTAAAACCTACTGAAACTTCTGTTGAATTTGCCGAACTTATGTTCAAAACTGTCTTAGCTGATCACACTAAATTGAAGTTACCAGTTACTGGTGTTGTTGTTATCATGGGTTCATTAACTCAAGCTATCCTACAATTAGCTCAATCTCATCCTCAATTATACAATTTATTAAAAGAAACTTACTGTGAAAAATACTGTAAATTTATTGGTAAAGAAGTTATATTAAGTAAAATTCCACCATCTGCTTTCTGTCAAGAAACCTTTCTATCCCCATTTTTTAAAGAATTCTTAACTGAAGAAATCTTAAAAGCTGATATCTTATCAAACATTGAAATGGCTAATTTAAGGTCCCCAGAAACTGGTTTCACTACTACTTCTGAATTTTATTCTGCCATAAATTCTGAAAAGATCGATATCTTAAACGTTTTTATCACTTCTAAATTAATTACACAATCATTCTCTTCTTTGAAAAGTTCAAAAGAAGTGGTAAGGAAAATCACTTTAGAATCTTTAAATAATTTACTTTCTACTATATCAAAGGATAATACTCAAGTCGAAGATTTACTAAAATTTGTCGACGAAGTGTTTAAGAACATCAAATCAAATTTAAATGCTGATTACAAAGCTCTTGCTTCTAAAATTATCTGTCAAATTCCAAAATTCTCCCCGGATGCTTCTAAGAAGGTTGCCTTAAACTTATCTAATTATATCTTAAAGGAATCCAACGAAACTGCTTTAGCTTTAATGCTTGATGCATTCTATACTCATTACTTTTCTTTACAAGAGTCTGTCCCTGAAATTAACACAACCATTGAAAGTGGGTTCAAAGAAAAGAAACCAGCTCTAAGGAAAATGTGGTTTATTGGTTTCTTAAAGAACTGTAATAATGTATGCACTGAATTGCTAGAAAATTTTGAAAATCAATTCTTAGAATTTGCTGCTGAAACTTTAAACAACGAACACAAACATGATCATGAAAGTTTGTTAGCTTGTATGGAATATATTAATAAAGAACATCCAAGAATTTCAGAAAAAATTGATGTAATTGTCAACTCTTTAGACGATAAATCATATTACGGTGATGTCTTCGTCAATTCCTCTATTTCAACATCGTTATCATCCGAAGAACGTTTACGTGCTGCTCTTCTTGTATCTGAATTATTTAAAAAAACACCATCTTCCGTTGGTTTATCAGTTGTTAAATCCTTGGAAAAGAAGATTCAAACTGTTGAAACTCAAGAAGAAGAGAATGTCTCCTTTAGATATATTACTCCAATTTTCACTGCTCTTTCTCAACCAATCGAAGATAAAGAAGCTTTAATCAACGTCTTAATCGAACTTGTTATTGTTAGTCAATATCCCTTCAAATTAAAGAATGGTTGGGCTGGTTTAGTATTAAATGCTCATCTTGATCCTTCTTTATTAGTTTCCAAAAATGCTGCTACATTAGTTCAAAATATTTCAGAAATTACTAAATCTATTAATTCGGTTAACAAGGATTATTACACATGCGCCTTAAATGCTGCCGCTTATTTATCATTTATTAACCCTGATGTAATTTCACCATTATTAATCGAAGATTTAAAACATGACTTAAATACTGAAATTTTAAGCAAATATTCTGATGAAGATTATAACATCTGGAAGGGTGAAGAAGGTACCATGGTCATCAATGTAGTAGAAAAGGAAGCCGATAAGAAAGTTTCTAACAAGAATACAAAGGATTATGAAACATTAAAATGGGAACAAGAACTAAGGAAAAAACAAGATAAGAAAAATGTCAGAAGATACACAAAAGAAGAACAAGAATTAGTGAACCAACAACTAGAAAAGGAATCTCAAATTAGATCCAATATTTGGACCACTGTTTCTCACATTTCTCGTGGTATTCAACTTATTGAAAAATTAAGTAATGATGCTAAATTAGTTGATAATGGTATCCATAACTGGTACCCTATCGCTGTTTCTGCATTATTAGATCTTACTAAAGTCTCCAATACCGCTAGATTTATTGGTGAAAATGCTGTCACAACTTTCTTAACCTTATCTCAAAATGTCTCTGACAGACTAGGTTCATTTAGATTATTTGTTGGTTTATCAAACCTTCGTGTCAATAAGGTCTCTAACATTCCAGAAAATTTTATGGAAGAACCACTTGATGAACTATTATCTAGAATTTTATTCAGAATTAAGTTTGTTTGTAACCAACAACCATTAGAAGCTATCTCTTTAACCTACCTATTGCCATTATTGACCAATGTCTTAGAAGAAGGTAAGACTGTCGCTTTAAAGAATGCCAACAAACCAGTTGTCAAGACCGAGTTTGTCGAAGAAGATAAGGAAGAAGAACATTTACTTCTTGCTATGGAAATTATTTCAGTCCATTCTTCTGTCTTTGAAGATCCATCTATTCCAAGAGTTGCTATTATCAGCGTCTTGTTATCATTATTAACCTTGGCTTCCAAGGCAAAAATTGCCAAGGAATGTTTCAATGCCCTTTGTCAAAGTATCTCTGTTGCTCCAACAGATGATGATTTAAAGATTATTCTTTCTAAGCTTTTATCCCCAAACCCATTTGTCCGTTCAACTATTTTAGAAACCCTAGACAATGAATTTGAACTTGAACCTTTCATGAAATGGTCTACTGAAGTATTTATCTGTAGATTCGAATCTGATGAAGCAAACCGTGAGTTAGCAGAATTTATCTGGGAATTTAGTAAGTTTGTTATTAATAAAGATATGATGACTTCTCTTTTAAAGCACTTTAGTCAAGACGATAGTGGTCTTCGTTTATTCACCGCCAGAGCTTACGCCGCTGGTACCTTCGCTTTAGAAAAAGAAACTCCAGGTTCCCTACATACTTACACCAAGAAATTATTAGAGTTCTATCAAGAAAAAGCTAAACCATTAGAAGATATCATTGACAATTTTGGTTTAGTTGTTGTTACTGCTTCTGAACGTAAAGATCCATGGGAAGAACGTAGTACAGCTGCTATTGCATTGAAGGAATTAGCCGCCGGTTTCAAAGAAGATTCTGACGATGTTGTCGGTGTTATTAGATTCTTAATTGAGGATGGTGCTTTAGGTGATATTCAACCATTGGTCCGTCAAGAAATTAAGGAAGCTGGTATTGAAATTATTGCTAAATACGGTGCCAAGAACTCTGAGAAATTAATTCCAATTTTCGAAGATTCTTTGATCTCTGACACTACAACGACAGTCAAGGAAAATGTCAGTATTCTTTACGGTACTTTAGCTAGACATTTACAAAACAATGACCCAAGAATCACTAATATTGTTGAACGTCTGTTAGCTACCTTAGATACTCCATCCCCTGATGTTCAACAAGCTATTGCTGAATGTATTTCTCCTTTAGTCTTCCAATTCAAGGACAGAGTTCAAGACTATGTTGCTAATTTAATGCAAAAATTATTAGATCCAAATGCTCCAACTGCTATCCGTAAGGGTGCTGCTTGGGGTATTGCTGGTTTGGTTCAAGGTTATGGTATTTCTGCTTTATCCGATTTTGATATTATCAGAAACACGATTGAAGCTTCTGAAGACAAGAAGGAAGCCAAACGTCGTGAATCAGTTGCATTCTTATACGAATATTTATCCATCTTATTGAAGAAATTCTTCGAACCTTATGTTATTGAAGTCTTACCAAATATTTTAAAGAACTTAGGTGATGCTGTTCCAGAAGTCCGTAATGCTACTGCCGAAGCCACAAAGGCTATCATGACTAACACTACTAGTTTTGGTGTCAGTAAGTTAATCCCAGTTGCTATTTCTAACTTAGATGAAATCTCTTGGAGAACGAAGAGAGGTTCCGTTGAACTTTTAGGTAATATGGCTTACTTAGATCCAGCTCAATTATCTGCCTCTCTATCAACCATTGTTCCTCAAATTGTTGGTGTCTTAAATGATTCCCATAAAGAAGTTCGTAAGGCTGCTGATGAATCCTTAAATCGTTTCGGTGAAGTTATCAGAAACCCTGAAATTCAACAATTAGTTCCAGTTCTGATCAAGGCTATTGGTGACCCAACCAAATATACCGAAGAGGCTTTAGATGCTTTAATTAAGACTCAATTCGTCCATTATATCGATGGTCCTTCTTTAGCTTTAATTATTCACGTTATCCATCGTGGTATGCACGATAGATCTGCTAATACTAAGAGAAAAGCTTGTAAGATTGTTGGTAATATGGCAATTTTGGTTGATACCAAGGATTTGGTTCCATACTTACAACAATTAATCGATGAAGTTGAAGTTGCTATGGTTGATCCAGTTCCAAACACCAGAGCCACTGCTGCTCGTGCATTAGGTGCTTTAGTTGAAAGATTAGGTGAAGAACAATTCCCAGACTTAATCTCACGTTTATTAGATACTTTGAGTGATCCAGAAAAATCTGGTGATCGTCTTGGTTCTGCCCAAGCCCTTGCTGAAGTTATCAGTGGTTTGGGTATTTCTAAATTAGAAGAATTACTACCAACCATCTTAGATGGTGTTACCAACAGTCGTACTTATGTTAGAGAAGGTTATATGCCACTTTTGTTATTCATTCCAATCTGTTTTGGTGCCCAGTTTGCTCCATATATCAACCAAATTATCCAACCTATTTTAGTTGGTTTAGCCGATATTGATGAAGAAATTCAACAAAATGCATTGAAGGCTGGTAAGTTAATTGTTAAGAACTACGCTACTAAAGCCATTGATTTATTATTACCAGAATTAGAAAGAGGTATGTTCGACGAAAATGATCGTATCCGTCTATCTTCTGTTCAATTAACCGGTGAATTATTATTCCAAGTTACTGGTATTTCCTCTAGAAACGAATTCGACGAAGAAGAAGGTGAATATCACGGTGAAATTTCCAACAAGATTGTCGATATCTTGGGTCAAGAACGTCGTGACAGAGTCTTGGCTGCTTTATTCGTTTGCAGAAACGATACTTCTGGTATTGTTCGTGCCTCTACTGTTGATATCTGGAAGGCTCTTGTTCCAAACACTCCACGTACTGTTAAGGAAGTTCTTCCAACTTTAACGGTTATGATTGTTACCAACTTAGCCTCCACTTCCAGTGTCTTACGTAATATTGCTGCTCAAACTCTAGGTGATATGGTCCGTCGTGTTGGTGGTAATGCTTTATCTCAATTATTACCTACTTTAGAAGCTTCCTTACAAGATTCTACTAACCCAGATTCCAGACAAGGTGTTTGTATTGCTTTACACGAATTAATCGAATCTGCTAACCAAGATGCATTAGATGAATTCCAACCTGTTATTGTTAGTATTATTCGTCAAACTTTAACTGATAGTAATGAATCTGTCAGAGAAGCCGCTGCCACCTCTTTCGATATTTTCCAAAGTGTTACTGGTAAGGTTGCCGTTGATGAAATCATTCCATATTTATTAAATATGTTAGAATCTTCTGACAACTCTGAATATGCCTTATTAGGTTTACAAGAAATTATGTCTACTAAATCTGAAGTCATCTTCCCAATTTTAATTCCAACTTTATTAGCACCACCCATCGATGCTTTCAGAGCCTCTGCTCTTGGTTCATTAGCCGAAGTTGCTGGTACTGCTTTATACAAGCGTTTATCTACAATTATTAATGCTCTTGTCGATGGTTTAGTTACTAGCAAATCTCCAGAAGAAGCCGAATCGTTAGAATCTGCTTTAGACAAGGTCTTTTTATCTGTTACTGAAGATGAAGGTTTACACCCATTATTACAACAAATTATGTCTTTAGTCAAGAATGAAGATATTGAAAAACGTGTTGTTATCTTAGAACGTCTACCAAATTTCTTCCAAAACACCATTTTGGATATTGATATGTACATTCCTGATTTCGTTTCTCATGCTATCTTGTCTTTAGACGATGATGATTCAAGAATTATGAAGGCTACCTTTGATGCTTTATCTGTGTTAGTCAAGAAATTAGACAAGCCAATGTTAGAAAAGTTAGTCATTCCTGCCAAACAAAGTATTCAAATTGTTGGTACTCAAGGTCAAGATTTAGCTGCATTCAGCTTACCAAAGGGTCCAAACTGTGTCTTACCAATTTTCTTACACGGTTTAATGTACGGTTCAAGTGATGAGCGTGAAGCTTCTGCTTTAGCCATTGCCGATGTTGTTTCTAAGACTCCAGCTGCTAACTTAAAACCATTTGTCAGTGTTATAACTGGTCCGTTAATTCGTGTTGTTGGTGAAAGATTCAACAGTGATATTAAGGCTGCTATCTTATACGCCTTAAACATTTTATTCGTTAAGATTCCGCAATTTTTAAGACCTTTTATTCCTCAATTACAAAGAACTTTCGTTAAATCTTTAAGTGATGTTTCAAATGAAACATTAAGATTACGTGCTGCTAAGGCTCTTGGTACTTTGATTGAATACCAACCTCGTGTTGATCCATTAGTCATTGAATTAGCTAATGGTGCTAAACAAGCTGAAGATGAAGGTGTTAAGACTGCTATGTTAAAGGCTTTATTAGAAGTTGTCACCAAAGCTGGTTCCAAATTAAACGAAACTTCCAAGCACAACATTGTTAACCTTGTCGAAGAACAAATTATGGCTAGTAACGATAAATTAGCCATTGCTTATGCTAAGTTAATTGGTTCTTTATCTGAAATTTTATCTACTGATGAAGCTCGTAAGATTTTAGAAGAAAAGGTTTTATCTGTTGAATTAACTGGTAATTCTGGTAAGTTTGCTATTTTAACATTGAATTCTTTCTTAAGAGATGCTCCAAGTCATATCTTCCAAGAAGATTTAACCTCTCAATTTACTGATTACATTTGTGATGCTATTAACTCTACTGACATCGAACTAAGTGAACATGGTGTTATTGCTGCTGGTAAATTATTATTATTAACCGGTGAAACCAAATCACCATTTGCTAAGATCGAAAGCGATTCTAAATTCGAATTAGGTAAAGAACAAATTAAGAAAATTATTGACACTTTATCTATTTCTATGTTAAAACCAGTTTGTAATTCTAATGATGTTAGAAGATTATCTTTAGTTGTTATTAGAACTGCTGCTAGATTCAAGGTTGGCGAATGTATTGTTCCAAATCTAGATGTATTAGGTTTATCTGTCTTCTCATGTTTACGTGATCCAATCATTCCAATTAAGTTAGCTGCTGAAAAAGCTTATTTAGCTATTTTCCAATTGATTGACGATGTTGAAATGACAAGATTCACTGAATGGTTCGATAAGATTTCCGATGGTAAGACCTCTCTTGACAACGTTGTGGGAACAACTGTTCAAGTCAGATCTATTGGCGATTTTACCAAGAGAGTAGGTAAGAGATTAGCTAATGTTGAAAGAGAAAGAATTGCCGCTGGTGGTGATGCTGAAACTATGTACAGTGATAGATTTGAAGATGAAAATGAAATCTGGGCTGTTGGTGGTGTTGAAATCAAATCTGATATATAAGCAATAGTATAGAAAAACAACAACACAGCATATATATGTGAGTAGATTATTTATTATTGTATATTAATAGAATATATTTAAATTATTTTTATAAAAGGGCTTTTTGTTTTATATTACATGTCTATTTTCTACATAGTCTATCAGGTACCACCCAAATTTCTCCATTGAAGTATATTTTTGCCACCACAACAAACCGTTAACTTCGTTACCTGGATAGTTTAATATGAGGAAGACAAATTTGTCTAAATAGTATTTATTTACGAATTTTAAAAGAATGCTTAGCAATAAAATGATTAATTGCCATTTGATAATGGTTCGCAGGACACTATTACTGTTTTTAACCATTGTTAAAGGTCACTTACTTGCATAAATCCTTGTAAGTGATACGTCTCTAATCTTGTAATATCAGTTTTTATATCTTAAAGTAGCTTTGTTTCAAAGTAACAGAAGCTTTCTTTTCAGGTTCAATTTTTCAGCTCAAAGTAAAATTTCAGAATTTTAATTAAGAAAATACAATTATGTATGATGATGAATATTTATTTAAATGTTATCTATAAAAAGAAGATGCAAATATATATATGAACAATTCTATAAGAATTCACTAATCCTACTATTTTCCTTTTCAATTTGTTGTAATCTCCAAGCGTTTTTATTTTCATCATTTTCTTCATTTAATTCTTTAATCAATTCTTCTTCATCTTCAGTTAAAGCATTAATATTTTCTGTAGGGATAACATCTGCATCACATCTTACACTTGGTGCACCTTGTAAATATCTAATATTTTCTAAACATCGTATTCTAACATCTTCTAAATATTTTTTACTGTTTTTATTTTCATAAAGATCATCCAGCACAGGATATAAAGAATAATCAGGACCAAAAAACTCTTTAAATGGGATATTTTCTGGTAATTCCTTTGGTAACAAAACACCGTTAAGTACACCTGTTTCGTATGTCCAAAGTCTTGAAACATTTCTTGGTGTATACCCACCACCACCAACGACTAACATCGGAATACCAAATGATTTAACAAATTTAACACATTCACCATGAGCTTTAATATTTAAATTGAAACAACCTAAACGATCATGCCCTAAAGAATCAGCGCCACATTGTTGAATAATGACAGTTGGTTTATATGAAGTGATTAATGGATCAATGATAGATTTGAATAAATTAATATATGAATCATCATCAATACCATCTTCTAGAGGAACATTTAATGCAAAATGTTTACCATTACTATACCCATTTTCATCTATATCACCAGTCCCTGGGAAAAATTCACCATTATATTTATGGAATGAAATAGTAAACACTCTATCTGTGGTATAAAATGCTTCTTGTACCCCATCACCATGATGTAAATCAATATCAATATATAATACCCTTGGATGATATCTTAATAAGTTTAAAATGGATAATACAATATCATTAATATAACAAAACCCTGATGGATTAGTTTTCTTTGCATGATGTAACCCACCAGACCAATTAATAGCAATATCTGATTGATTATTGATTAATTTCTGAGATGCATCTAAGGAAGCACCAGTATACAAAGAACTATATTCGAAAATATTTTGGAAAATTGGACAATCATCACCAATATTAAATTTCTCTAATGTTCCTCTGGGCATCTTATTAACATTACCTGGTGTTACTTTTGATAAGAAATTAATATAATCTTCTGAATGGAATTCACTCATTTCTTCCATAGTGGCTTCTCTAGTCTCATATAAATCCATAATCTTATGAAGACCATAACCTGATACCAAATGATCAGTCAACATCAATCTAAATGGTTTCATTGGATGTCTTACCCCATAATGATAATTTGAAACTTTTGGATTAAAATGGAATGAAACTCTTGGTGTGTATGGCGCACCCATTTCCCATTCAAAATTGGGTTGAGACTCTTCTGTCTTTTTATCATTCGAAAATGTGGACTCTATCATATTCAATGGCCACTCTGTATATCGATTCTATCTAATGTGTTTAGTTGTATAGTTTGTTTGAAACCTTTTCAAATCTACTGTTTACTCATTTCAATGTTTTGATATTTAAATTATTTTTCAAAATTGAATTTAAAGCTGATTTTATTGTGAGTTTAAGAATAATGAAAGAGTATATTGCAAGGATACCTCGCGATAAAGCTGTTAAATGACGATTATTGCATCGATATATGGTTAGGAATATTTATTGAAGAACGAGTTCGCCCTTTTCTTGATCAAATTTGGAATAAAATTGGGCAAGATGAAATTATTTATTTATTTGTTTATTTAAGAATACACTCATGTAAAATCATTAACTACCAGTTTACAAGATATAAAACGACACAATCCAAAGAAATCTATTCACAGTAGTTCTAATTTGGAATACTATACTTATCGTAGTTGAACGTAGACTACAGCACAACTCTTGATAAATTTAAAAGTATCTAAAACCAATATGAAACTTTGATGCTGCACAGATGAGTGCAGATCCGTTCCAGATCTGGTTGATATTTTCTAACAAAGTATATTCATAACAAAGATATAGTCAACTCATTGGGTAAAATTCAAGCTTGAAGAGATAGTCTTCATTAATATTTCATCTTCTCTTATAGAATAATTTACTTGTAACAAGAAAGTATCAAACTTTTATTCTATTTAATCACATACCATGTAATACTACCAATACGTTTACAATACTATAGATGCAGTGACCACATACAAAGCAAGCCACTAGTTGCTCAATACTTCATCTTCTATGGCGAAGTACAACGTCTCATCCAGTGTTGATATCTAATATTTAATTTTAAAAGAGAAGAAAGCGAACTTTAAAGCAACTTCTAAGAGGTTCACCAATTAAACCCAAAATATAATCAGCGAAAAACTATATTGAATCACATAATATGCTAACGTTTGACACTAGTGTATTGAAATTCTTATTGGATTATAATGTCCAGTTGGTGAAATTACCATTATTGGGTCAATTGAAAGATGTGTTTTTAATCTACTCGATGGAACAGAATGGGGAAGAGACAAAGACAGTAAATTATGAACAATTTTTAGCCACCATAGAAGATATTAATAAGTTAACTGAGGGAGCTATCACGTTAAAAGAGCCTGTTTTAATTCAATATGACTCGGAAGAGAAATCTATTGATCATATTGATACATTTGCCCTCGAGATCTTATACAACAGAGTTACTGTTAAAGATGATAGAAATGAAACCAAACAAGTGAACCCCACGCCTGCAAAACAAATCACCCTTATTGATCGATTATTAAATGTATTAGATGGAGATATTGAAAAGAAAGAAGAAGACAACACATTATTTGATTCACCATTACAAACCAATTTATACCAAAGATTAGACATTTTACTAAAAGAAGAGCCAATCTCATTCCAATTGAATAAAGAACGTGCAAAACATTGTACCATCAAAGATGAATATATTCCAACGTGTCATGATAAAGAACATTCAATGTTATTATCACAATTGGTTTATATTGTAAATAATAAGATTGTTTCAATGCAATGGTCAAAATTAAATAAATTAAACCATAACAACCCATTTAGTCAATGTATTCAAACTCATATTCATTATGTACCCAATTTAAAACCACAAACAGATCAATCATTGGGTGATTGTTCATATTTGGATACTTGTCATAAATTGAATTCATGTAGATATTTGCATTATTTACAATATATTCCAGAATCATTAAATGACACTACATTACAAAATTGTAATGTATACAACAACATTGAAATCAATGATAATATGTTATATACACATGGATTGAATTGTTCATACATGAATAAACCAATCTTACCACCACAATGGATTCGTTGTGATGTAAGAAAATTTGATTTCACTATCTTGGGTAAATTTTCAGTCGTTGTAGCAGATCCAGCCTGGAATATTCATATGAATTTACCATATGGTACATGTAATGATATTGAATTATTAGAATTACCTTTAGATGATTTACAATCCGAAGGGATCTTATTTCTTTGGGTCACTGGACGTGCTATTGAGTTAGGGAAAGAATCCTTAAATAAATGGGGGTATGAAGTGATTAATGAGGTTTCATGGATCAAGACTAATCAATTGGGGAGAACCATAGTCACTGGTAGAACGGGTCATTGGTTAAATCATTCAAAAGAACATTTATTAGTTGGGATTAAAGGTAAACCAACATGGTTAAATAAACATATTGATATTGATTTAATTGTCTCCACGACAAGAGAAACTAGTCGGAAACCAGATGAACTTTATGGGATCATTGAAAGGTTAGTGGGACCACATGCACGTAAATTGGAAATCTTTGGTAGAGATCATAATATTAGACCCGGATGGTTCACTGTCGGGAACCAATTGAGTGGAAATTGTATCCATGAGATGGATGTCAAACAGAAGTACGATCAATGGACCCTTCGTTACTAGATTCCTCATCACCACTCCTTACAATCAATCAATCAATCAGTCAATCATGGAAATATCATGGAATCGTGTTAAAAATTACATCAAATTTTGCTATATTTAAAATTTCACCATACTGAAAAATACCCCAAATTACATTAAACAAGTGGGAAACAAGACAGAAAGACAAGAGAAGAACATTCCCAGCCATTACACATCATTATATTGGCCATAACATGTTGCCAGTGGTCAATCAGTGATGGAATAACACCAATATCACCATCTGTCTCTTATATTCTCGAGCCAACCACGGTTTGAACCAATAAGAAAGGCTACCCGCTAATTCCATATTGAAAAACTTAAACCTTGAAATTATATAAACAGGGAATGGCCCCCCAAGATAAACCAAAGAGAAACAGATAACTTATCAAGCTATATATATACAAATATAAAAACACACAAACAACTACAACAACAAGAACAACAACACACACACACACAAATGAACAGTGCTAGACTTATTAGACTAACCACTCCAACCAAGGGTCTTTTATTCAGATCTGTAAGGTTAAACAGTACAAAAGCCAGTGCTAAATTAATGGAACCAGCTTTTGGTAAACCAGATTTAGTCGCTGCTAAACAATTTCAAGATTCTTTGAAAGCCACAGAGACTCATGCCGGTTCTACTTCAAGTCTTTGGTTCAAGATTTCCATGCTTGTTGCTTTACCTGCTATTTTATTAACTACATATCATGTTTACAATGTGGAAGCTGAACATGCAAAACATAGAGAACATTTAAAACACGTTCCGGATGAAGATTGGCCAAGAGATTATGAATTTATGAATATTAGATCCAAACCTTTCTTCTGGGGTAATGGCGATCAAACCATGTTTTGGAATCCAGTGGTTAATAGACATGTTAATCATGATGAATAGGTTTATTTCTCGACGATACCTATCCTTTTTTTTTTGGTAAAGTAAATATTCATTCTCTATCGATTTATTCTATTTCTATTCTTACTCTATTTTATATATTATTTTTTTTATATATATTCTTTTCCCTCTCTCTCTATCGCTCTTTTTAATTTAATATTGATAATACTTATTTTATTTGAATTAGTTTTATTTATTACGTTACATAAAAATGGATGTCGTGTGTTATACATAAATTATAAATAAAATATAAAAGATAAAGATATAATAAAAAAGATGTCATATAAGAATATTCTATGTGTTTTGTGTCAACACAAAAATAAATTTAGAATAGAATATTCCATTAATTAATAAAAAACAGAATGAAGTAGTTGAAAACTTAAAGTGCAGAAAAGATGAAAAGATTATTTGTTGCTGCCACAGCAATTGAATTTTCTCTTGGATGCCATGAAAAATGTAAAATAGATTTTTTAAAATCAATATCATCACCCCAATCTTTTACTACATTACTTGAACTACTTGTACTATTTGAATGATTATGTGATTTATTTCTAAATGCAGTCTTATCAGCTTGTAATACAATTTCATCAGGTTGTGTTGATGTTGAAGTTTCCGGTCTTAATACATCAGGATATATCATAAATTGACTATTATATGTCCCAGTAATTAAAGAATTACTTTTACCATTAAAATTAACTTCAAATTTATCAAAAATTGCATCATTTTCATATGTATCACTTAATCTTTCTTTTAATTGATCATGAACATTAATTGTTTGTACAGGTTTATTATTCATATTTATATCCCATATTTTAACAGTTAAATAATCTCTTGAAACAATATATCTACCATTGGGACTAAATTTAATATCTGATATTGATGAAGTAATTTCAGTGAAAAAATTATGATTAATTGGATTAATATATTCTTCAAATACTTTTGTATTATTATTATTATTATTTGTGGAATTATAATTATCACATAATGAATTAATTCTCATATCACATAATTTAACAGTACCCTTTGATGAAGAATACATGAAATAATTACAATTTATTGGATGGAATTCAGCACATGTAATCACTTCGGTTAATTCTTCCATATTAGCAGGTTTAATATCAACAATATTAAATGATTGATTTGGAATATTTAAATTCCAAAGATTAATTCTTAAATCATCAGCAGATAAGAAAGTTTCTTGATCACTATTTGTGGAAATTGAATTAATATGATAAGTATGAGCATTTGAATAAATTTTTTTTGGTGTTGCAGCAATTATAGTATCATGTTTTGATAATTGTGGTAATTTTAAATTTTGTAAAGATAACATAACTGATTCTGAATGTTTTGTACCACCATTATATTGAATTTGAGATGAATCATTTGTTGATAAAATATTATTATTTTGTGATACTAATCTAATATTTTTTTCATAAATTTTCCATAATTTAATTGTCTTATCATTAGTTGATAATAAAAAATGTGATTTTTGAATTGGTTTTAACCATTTAATTTGATTTATCTTTTCTTCAATCTCTAAAGATTTTAAATAATCAAATTCAGCATCATGAGATTGAAATTCAGTTAAAAATTTATATTCACAATTATGTTTACTTGATACCGAGGTCGAAGCTTCTGGTACATCAACATTATTTCTTTGAAATAAAACAACACGACCACCTTTATCCCCTGTGGCTAAGAATTCACCTGTATGATCGAATTCTACAGAGGTAATGATATCTGCTTCAGTGACTACAATATCTGTCTTATCACCAAAACATTGACTAAATTTAAAATCATAACTATCATTATCAGGTAAATTATCTCCAGTAACATCGATATCAATATCCATATCTATATCATTATTAATTTCATTCTTATCCTCATTAGTATTATTATTTTTCATTCTTTTTTTGTTATCAGACCCACCTTTCTTCTTAGTAGTTCTCATTATTAATTAATTAATACAGTAGTGTTTATACAGGGTTGTCTATGCTCTCTGTCCTTGTGTCTGTCTATGCTTATTTAGTGATATCCCTTTCAACAGTGAGTAATATCCTTATTGCAAATGTTGTTTTCATCAATTTCCACCTTTGAAAAATTTTTGAAGGGGTATATTTCTACAATATACAAATACACACAGTATTTAAGGATATATTAAGATAAAGATAGATGAAAACACAGAGAGTTGAAGAGAGCTAGAGCCGTTGAGAGGTGTAGTATACTATTGGTAGAGGAATTAGATATATAAATTATAGAAATAAGAATAAATAATAGGGAGAGGATGGTTTGAAATTAGAAAACAAAATATAAAAGGGATAGAAGACAAATCGATTAATGTTTGTGATGTGGATCTGGTACACCGACTGGATTAATCTTGTAAACTGATCCACATTCCCAACAACGGGCCACTTGGTCTACAGTTGGTTTCAACCACATGACTTGATGGGACCCTGCTGGAGAACCAGTACATCCGACATATCTGTAATCATCATATGAATCCACCACAATTGGGTCCTTCATGGTCCCACGTCTTGATGCATCTAATGGTTTTGTATCAAAAATATCAATACCTTCTAATTTACCCAATAATTCTAATCTTTCCAAACCGGTAGCTTGTTCTAAATCTGTTGGAATTGTCCCTTCTTTAGCACCTTGACCAATTAAAGTTTCTGGACCATTAACTTCGGCCAAATTGTGAGCAGTACCAGTCTTATCTGGTGTTGTTGTATTCTTGTTTAAAAGGAGACTTCTGGAAGAAAATAATCTTGTAGATAAAACTCCTGTATTTCTGGAAATCACCATACGTGGAGTGACAGTCTTTAACAAAGACATAGATAGTCTAGCTTGCATATTTAATTTGATTGATTGATTGATTCTTGATAATGTGATTCTTAGTGCAAAGTTAACTACACAAATCCTGATAAATTTGTATATCTTATCGTTATATCCCATTAATTTATATTTCACAAAACGCTACTTCAATATTTGAAATAACGATTTTCTGTCACTTTAAAATAATTTGATTGGTTATATTTACAACAAATAAATAGAATATATGATTGCATTGGGAAAGCTACATTAAATACTGATAAATAGTAGTAATACTTGTAAGTTTATCTACCATAACGACATAATTCCCAATAACGACAAAGTGGGAAGACCAGTCCTGAGATCCCCATGGATAACCACATGGCAATATCACCACCGTAATCACCTAATTGTCTTGCTACAGGTCCAGTCCAATACACTTGTGCCATCCCAATGACCACACCAGCAACACCACATAAGAATGCAAAGGTTGCCGCGTATCCATGTGTTAAAGTATCATAATCATCCCATTTATCCCAATTATATCTAATTGTCTTACGTTGATGATTTCTTTTCAATACATGAATATTAAATCTTTGACTTGGTTTCTCAGTTGTAGAAGAACTTGAATTTAAACTTGTCATCTCATTTTGTAATGTTGGAAACTCCTTTGTGTATAAATGTAAGAAGAATCTTCTAAAGATTTCATTCTCTTCCAAAAGTAAAATGAAATACATACTAATCCAATAACCGATCATTGGTAAGAAATTACCCAAAATAGTGGAAAAATGATTTCTACCCACAATAGCACAAATGAAACAAATCCCTGTCCCAACAATACACCAAAACCAACGTGGAATTCTAGCTGCCCAAACTGCAGATAATTGCATTGAAAATGCTGCACTATATGTATTAATAATATTATTTGAAATTAATGAAAGGATAAGAATTACCACACAAAATTTACCAAATCCATTCCAACGTTCAAATCCAGCCCATAGTAATCCACCCATACCATGTGTTTCATATTCATCCATCCATGGTTTATATGACATGGCCACGGCAGAAAGTAATACACCTAATGTACCAACAAATATTGTTGGTACTGCTGTACCAAAAAATGTTAATAGAAATACTTGATATTTTGGTGTGTCTTCAGGAAATAAAATATAATAATCACTTGTAATTGACCCCCATGTTGAGGTGATAGAATAACATAATGAGAAAAATGATAGCCAATTACCTCTTAATGTAGAATGATTAATTACATCTCCATTATGGAATGTCTTGGCTAAGTCATATTTATCACTTGCTGAGATATAAAGTAGAGTAAATGTTAAAATCACTGGTACAGAGATTAAAGTCTCGACTCTTAACACTTGTTTAATACCAAAGACAGCCACAATAAATGAACATACAGTGACAATAACAATCCCCACAGAGATTGGAACTCTATCATGAGATATGGCAGCTAACATTTCACCACCAACAACACAATTAACAATAGACCAACCAAGAACACCTAAGATAGCAGCCAAGGCGACAAGTTTAACAGACCACCAACCAAATAAATAACGTGCAGTAACCATTTGTCTACAACCAGATTGTGGACCCATAATAGAACAATATGCTGCCACAAGACAACCAATAATGACTGAAATCATTCCTGAAGTCATTGTCTGAGTGAAAGTTAAATCAAATACCAAGGGACCTAATAAAAATGAGGACATTGATGATAAACTCCCCGTGGCAGCAATCCAATATCCTGCGACTTGCCAAAATTGTTTTGTTATGGTCCCTCTTTCATATGGTGGAACTCTATCAATCCCAGTGGTCTCAACACCCATATTATCAATCTTATTTGAAATTTTAATCAAAGTTTGTACAAATTTACTTCTCATAAATTTATTATTATAATGGCGAGTCTCTGGTGGTGGAGTTGATGGTTCAAGGTCCGATCTTTGATTCTCTTCATCATTATTATTCCGTATGGATGATGATGATACACGTTGTGAGGATTCTAATGTGACGATTTCTTCTAAATCGTTTATAATAATCTTATTCTTTTCCATGATTACTTATTGGCTTATCTTTCATGAGATAACAAATCAAAAAAGGTTAATAATTTAAATATACACTGGCTTTTTATATACTTATCTAATTACCCCAAAGTCACAAAAAGTGATGAGTAATAGTAATGATGTGTTCACCTGTCTATCAAATATTCTTATCTTTTGACAAGAAATGACATATTTGAATTTATTTTTTCATTGATTTTTTTTTTTCCACAGTCCCAAAAATGACTAATTATCCTTATTGAAACTGTTAGAGACACAACACCCCATGAGAAGGAAGAGTCATTGAGTTAGTTTTAGTGACTCTGGGATGATATAAGCCATTGACATAATTGTGAAATGGCTAAATCTGTACTTTGATCAAATACTTGTTTTGTACCACTTCCAATATGTGGTGTAAATGTAACATTTGGTTGATTTTCAGTATCTAATAAACATGAGTCAATCAATGGTTCATTAGTAAATACATCCATTCCTAAATGTCTAATTTGATTTGTTTCCAAACCGTGTGAAACGGCATTCATATCAAAAATTGAAGCTCTTCCAACATTAACTAAGATTAAATTATCTTGTTTACAATTTGATAAAAAATTTGAATCAATTAAATGGAATGTTTCATCAGTACCTGGTAATGCAATGACAATAGCATCAAATTGATATAATTCCTTGTTTAATGAGTCAATTTTATGATATATCCATGAGTCTTTATTATTCAAAGGACCACTTCTCTTTGTATAATGAATTTCCATACCTAACCCTATTTGTAATTTTGTTGCAATTAAGCAACCAATAGATCCCATCCCTAAGATCAAAACTTTCTTATTACGAGGTGATAAAACAAATTGACCCATGGCTAATTCGTGACCAAATGCAAAAGTATTATCAATCCCACCATCTCTTACAATTTGTCTTGATTTAATTGAATGTTGAGTATTCAAAGTTTCTTGCATAAAATATGTAAATTTTCTAAAACCTTCCAATACGTGCCACATTGCACAATCTGCTACATCATTACCAACTTGATTTATTGATATTGTGTTGTTATTATTATTATTATTATCAGATTGAGAATCATCATAATGAAACAATTTAATATTATAACGTTTCAAAGAATCTAAATCTATAAAATTAATACCACGAGAACATAAAGCAATACATTTAACGTTATTATGAAACACAGTTAATTCAATAATATCTTTAGTTAACCCACCAATTGGGTGGAATGCAGGAAATCCAGCAAAGATCCCATTTATGGGGGTACCATTTGAATCACAATCATTTAAAAATTGAATAAATGATTCCTTTGTTGTTGTTTGTGATGATAAGATATATTTAATAATATTAAAATTGTTATTATTTTTTTGTAATGTTTGAAATTCAATTGAATTTATTGACGGTTCTTGTACAAATAAGATATTCATCTTGCATATATTCAGCTCTTATTGAATGTAATTAGTTTGTAGCCAAGATCTGACAAATAGTAATTTTTGAGACTTTCTGTGTTTATAAGTTTCGAGAAAACGCATGGTTTCCTCACGGTGACGTAGAACAGGAGAAAATCTCGGAACGACATTAAAAGATAAACAGAGGGGGCAGGCCCTTGGCGCCGTTCGAACCGCAAATCTTAACAAATTAGGCAACATCGGGCAAATCACTATTGAGACAATTATTTGATAAAACAACAACAACAAATATTTGATAAACAAAATTTGTATTATTAACAAGAGGAATGAGGTTAAGGGTTTATTCCGTAGGACCATATTAGTGCAATAATTAAATTATCGATTGTATGAGGGTAACACTTTCATGTAATATTTGACTAATAATATAAACAAACTCGGTAGTTTACTAATGATTTTAAAGAAGATCCGGATTTTCACACTATGATAAAAAACAACCTTCTATATATTGTTTTAGCACTCCCTAAATATTAATAACAAACATTAAAAATGTAATATTAAAATTGAAATTCTTACAATAGTGAAAGAAAAAAATCGATTAAATCCCGGGATCTCTCTGTCCTATTGTGTTTGTCTTGTTTACATTAAAGACAAAAATGTTTTACTTTTGTTTGCATTCTATTGTTGAAATTCTTTCTCCTCAATTTGAAATTCTCTTTTCAAATTTAAGGTTTTTAAGTTTGCTTCTTCTATTGTCCGGGGAATGCTCCTTCCTTAACAAAGGGCGGGGGTGTCCGGGTGCTTCCACATGGGAAGTTTTAGAGGTGATTCAATTCCCAATTTGGGATAAAAAGCCAAGCTGTAAACGGTTTTTGAATAATTGAGAAAAAAACAACAAATAATGGTTAAAGCCCGCCTGCAAGATGAGATCTGCCCAGTAAATCGTGCATGGGCCAGCCGTAAGAGAAAATACGCAACGGTGACGTAAAGCTATTGTCCCTGTTGCGCATTCTATTGTGGGGGCCGGGCCCGGCTCTTGGCAGATCCAATGTATTGTTAATTTACTTTTTGTTTTCTAGCTAATAACCGATATATAAAATTCATAATTTATAGAATGTTTCTTATTATGCAATTGGGAGATAATACACACCTATTGTTATTGAAAATCAATCGTTCGATTCCTTCTTTTATTTATAGGTTCTTTCCCATCACAATAGAAAGCTTATTCATCGATTAATCAGACGCTTGCCTTATTTATTATATTATGCTATATTATTATTCCCACGCCCCTTGTTTATCTCATCTTTCTAATTAAGACTTAGTATTGTCTTATACCAAGGATGTATAGATTCATGCAATGCCGGTGTGTGCAGCAGAGCATTCGACAATATTATATTGGCAAATCTTTCAATTGCTTGTGTTTTTTTGTTCCAGTTTTTTTATCTTGATTTGTTCAAAGCTACTGTGGAGATTCTAAATGTTCTTCCGTAACCGTTCGTACTTTATATTTTAGAACTGTCCATATCTTCCAGGAGTTCTTGCGAAAAAAGAAATATATATATAAGCAACATATATTTTGACAGTTTTGGATCAATTCGAATATTTTATCTGCTTGCCCAATTTCTATCATATTATATACTATACACACACACACACACCACCTTATACAATACAATAATGCCTCAACCTATAACAAGAACACTAATTAATAATACTGCTACTGCTACTCCAGAGTTTGCAAATTTCAATACTGATTTAGATGAGCTGGATCTCTTTGAATCTTTATTGCATGACCCTGTAAATACAAGTGCAATAATAGCTTCAGATGATCATATATCACCAACTACTAATACAGTTGCAACTGTACCAATTACACAAGATTCAAATATCAAAAAAAATTGTGATGATGATATTATATTACCAATTGATATCCCATTTTATAATCTCTTGGATCCAATTGTTGAAAATGGTGATATTTCAATTTCAGGTAATAATTATACCACAGAATCACAAAATCCACCATTAACAACCTTGTCACCACAATTAGTGGAATTAACTCCTGTGGCTACAATTTCAATACCAACACAATCAAAAATTGATTGGGATCTTTCTTTAGATGATTTACTTAATTCAATTACTAATTCAACAACAACCACTGATACAAATGTATCATCCCCTTCATTATCTTCTATTTCTTCCACTTCATTATCTCTCTCAAGTCCAACTACTGTCATACCGAAACAATTATCCTCTCCATTAATTAAATCAATGAAATCTTTCTCTTCACCATTAAATTATTATTCAACAAATTCACAATTTTCATCATTTGCCTCTTCTTCAAATAATAGTACAACCACAGATTCAATGACTCCTGTAACATCCCCAAATTATGAATATTTTTCACCAACTAACAAAACCAATACCAACAACAATCAAATCGCTCCTGCTGCTACAACCACTCCTGCTGCTACCACAGCTCCTGCTGCTACTATCACACCAATTTCATCTACACCTACAATCTTAAACCAAATGGAAGGGATTCCACGTTCTCGTGGTAGAAAACCTTCTTTAGTGGATGATCAATTAAAAGTGTTTCATTGTAAATATTGTGCAAGAAAATTTAAAAGACAAGAACATTTGAAAAGACATTTTAAATCTTTACATCTTGGTAATCGTCCATTCCTTTGTTCGACATGTAATAAACATTTTAGCAGACGTGATAATTTAAATCAACATATCAAGACACATCGTAATACTTAATTCATGGTTTTGTTTTATTATTATTACTATATATTATATATTATTAATTTTATATATTCACTCATTTACATACCATTTTCCCTACAATATAATAGTTATTTGTTATCTAGCTATTTACACAATATATTCAAATATAAATTTTAAACTCTTCTGGGATATTAAATTCTTCACGAATTTTGGTGTCTGGTACCATATATTCCTTTGAAATATAATCAATTAAATTCTCAATATTATCTGCATGTAATGATAGATTGAATTTATATTTTTCAATATCATCCAATTTCTTTTGAACTTTTTTATCATCCCAATGGTTTGAGTCGTTGGTCAATTTACTTAACTGTTTTTCTAATTTACCAACTTCCTTAATTAAAGACTTATATTTAATTAATTGTAAATCTCTGCTGGAACTTGGTGTATGTGTCTTTAATATTTGTTGTTGTTGAATTCGGACTTTCTCTAATTGACCATGGGCCTCAATATTGTTCCTTTGTAACCTAACAAATTCTTCACGATCCTTTTCTAAAGCCAAATTAACATACAAATAATAAACATTAATACTCCCACACTTCGAAACTTCAAGTTTCCCCTCCATAATCAAATAATCTAAAAGTTCCTTAAATTGTGCTGATGTCATTGGTTTCACTTTCTTATACCGTTTTTCAAACTCTTTTAGAGTAAAAACAACTGGAGTAGGTTGGTTGTATAACCATTCCAAACATTGTGTAATAATCTTTTGACTTGGCATTTTGCTATACTGTTTATCCTCAACTGATCTCTGGCGGTTAGCTTAACATGTGAATTCCCTTTAAAATTAAATATATAAAAAGATATTTTAAAAAAAAAGCTGAAATTAATTTGAAATTAATCGAATTTACCACTACTTTAAAAGGAGGCAATGGTTGAAATAAAAATCAAGAAAGATAGCAACAAAGCAAGACAATATGAGATTTAGAAGCAGGTCAAGAACTACAGATTTTGATTTTGGTAGCAATGGTAATACTCGTTCAAACACAAATTTACCTGGTCCATTACAAGATTTCCTAGATAAAAACAAAAACAGATGTGGTGAATGTGGTCATAGAGATCCAACATGGTGTTCAATAAACTTACATGTACCATTATGTTCTCGTTGTGCGTCAGTACATAGAACCATCTTGAATTCAAGAACTGATGCTGTTTATTCTGAATTGAAATCTTTAGTAAGGGACCATTGGTCTCGTAATGATGTGGAAATATTATGTGATGATAATGGAAGATCCAATGAACAAGTTTGGAACCCAAGACATGAAGAATTTCCATTTGATGGGGATGATGATAAGACTGCAGTGGAACAATTTATTATGGATAAATATATTAGAGGTAGATTTAGATATGATTCAATTCAACCAGATGATTTTGGTGTTCAAAATAATGGTAAACGTGGTAGAGATAATTATGAAAGAGATAATAATGATAGATATTCAAGAAGTCGTGATAGTCGTTCTGATTATGGGAGTCGTTCTGACTATGGGAGTCGTTCTGATTATGGCAGAAGAAAATCTACTCCGCCTCAATCAGCTCCTTCACCTCCACCACCTTCTTTACCAAATAGACCACGCACCAAGACAAATCAACCTAAAGATGCAGTGTTTGATGGATTTAACACAACCACACTACCTATACAACAAACTACTGTTCCGGGACAAGTACAACAGTATTTGGATCCAGCCACTGGTGTAATTTATGTAGATCAAGGACAATATATGGCCCAACAACAGCAACAACAAGCAGTTTTACAACAACAAGCTGCCCTTCAGCAACAAGCCACATTGCAGCAACAAGCTGCATTACAACAGCAAGCCATGCTACAACAACAAGTTTTACAGCAACAACAAGCATACCAACAGCAAGCATTGCAGCAACAACAACATGCAATACAAGCTAATACCAAGAACAACATAATGTCTTTGTACCAGTATCCTAACGCTTACACTACTCAAGTGGCCCCTCAACAACAGCAACAACCACCCCGCTGATTAACTCATTAAAATGTTAGTCATCGCTGACACCACCTGACTGCACGTGAAAGCCACGGTTTACCTTTGTTTTTAACACTTTAAAGACACGTTCTTTCCCAAAGCTAACAAGACTTTGTTAATGTTTACACTACAATGACACCTTTTTACAATTATGTATAATACTCTTAACGACTCTCTATAACTTTTTTTTTTATCTTGTGTAACCTTTAATTCTTAATAATATATTATAAGATTCTTAATCAATTTATCTTTTTTATTTATTTATTTTTGATTTTGATATTTATAACTTAGGGAAACACACCCACACTCTTAGTTGACACATTTGATAAGAGGTTAACCACAAGAATAAAAAACTTTTACAACTAACTCAGAGATATATGATAATCACACAGAATGTCATATCATAAGAATCAAGTGCATGACTCTCCAGAAATGGATAATCACTATACAAATACAAATAATAATAATAACAATAATTATACTAATACCCATAATAAGGGCATCACCACAGTGGGAAATGGTCAATATGTTATTGAGAAGGAAATAGGTAAAGGATCATTTGCAATAGTGTATAGAGCACATCCCACTTCTATTCCAGATAAACATGTTGCTATTAAAGCAGTGTCTAGGTCCAAATTGAAGAATAAAAAATTGTTAGAGAATTTGGAGATTGAAATTGCTATATTAAAGAAGATTAAGCATAATCATATCGTTTCATTAATAGATTGTCAAAGAACTGATACAGATTTTTATTTAATTATGGAATATTGTGCACTTGGAGATTTAACCTTCCTTATCAAGAAAAGACGTGATCTTATTAAGAACCATCCATTATTAAAGAAAATATTTGAAAAATATCCACCACCAGATGAAACACATAATGGGTTACATAGCGCCTTCATATTAAATTTTTTACAACAATTAGCCTCTGCACTTAAGTTCCTACGGTCCAAAAATTTAGTACACAGAGACATTAAGCCACAGAATTTGTTACTTTCCACACCACTATTAAATTATAATGACTCCATTACTTTCCATAAGTTAGGTTTCATTGGGATATACAATTTACCTATTTTAAAGATTGCAGATTTTGGATTTGCAAGGTTCCTACCAAATAGTTCTTTAGCTGAAACATTATGCGGATCACCCCTATATATGGCACCAGAAATACTAAATTATCAGAAATATAACGCTAAAGCTGATCTGTGGTCCGTGGGGACTGTATTGTTTGAAATGGGTGCAGGCCACCCACCTTTCAAGGCATCAAACCATTTAGAATTATACAAGAAGATTAAAAGATCTAATGACGTGATTTCATTCCCAGATTATTTTAGCACCAATTATGATCAAGATTTAAATTTGAATCAAAATTTAAAACAATTAATTTGTCAATTGTTAACATTCGATCCGATACAGAGGATCTCATTCGATGAATTCTTTAACAATGAATTAGTTATCAAAGATTTATCCTATTTCGAATTAGATGATAATAATTCCACGGATTTAGAAAGAAAATCTAAAAATGTGGTTGAAAGTAATATGTTTATATCAGAGTATTTGTCTTCTGAAACAAAGAAAGATTTGCCAGGCAAACGACGCGATCATGACGATGATACAAGTCAAGCGATTTACAGAAGAACTTTACAGGACAATAACGGAACCAAATGCAATGTTTCACCAAATCCTGAGATTGAGCCTGCAGCCACCACGTTGTCTACAGCCACGACCAGGAGCAATGCTGGTGTTTCTTCTACTGCAGTGGACCGAGACCGTAGTGTTGATCGGAATCGTGGTGGCATTGTTGACACTGGTTCCATCCTCACTCCACTTCAAAACAATACAACTGCTATCCCCACTAATAGCGATTTGATCTTAGAGAAAGAGTACGTCGTTGTGGAGAAAAAAACTGTTGAAGTTAATGAATTAGCGGATGAAATGGCACAATTAAATTCGCAACCAATAACAAACAATACAGACACGAATAACAATACCCACAATAATATATTCACACCAAATACACCACCAAGTATCAATAATAATATTCCATTAAACACTTATAACAATGCAAACTCACTAGATTTCAATAATAATCATTCGGGTTTAAGAAAAAACTCTTTAGATTCTCGAAGACCTTCCGTTAATGAAAGAAGAATCTCTATAGCTTCCCTTAATCCCACAAATGCACTTTCGAAGGCACTTGGTATTGCCTCTACAAGAATTTTTGGGAATAATCAACATGTGAAGAGTAATCATGGTTTAGTCTCTAATAAGGCAATGA
Source organism: Monosporozyma yasuniensis (assembly GCA_030558655.1). Classification (NCBI taxonomy): domain Eukaryota; kingdom Fungi; phylum Ascomycota; class Saccharomycetes; order Saccharomycetales; family Saccharomycetaceae; genus Monosporozyma; species Monosporozyma yasuniensis. The sequence goes on along the minus strand of JAKTQC010000042.1, from coordinate 35,819 downwards.
CCCCATTGTTTAATCCGGAGCTATTTAGAAATATGGCCGAGGATATGATTTTAAAAGTTAACAATGAATGGGATGTAAATAATGGCGACAATAACACAGAACTACGTAATGTTCACGATAGAGTTCATATGGTTCATACATTAGAGATTCTTTCTGCAAAGGCATTTGTAGTTTATTCTTATGCAGAAGTGAAATTTGAACAACTGGTTCCATTATATTCTAATACATATTCTAAGAGATTGAGTACCGGTAGTATCGCTCTTGATATGGAAGAAGATGAAATTCAACAACGTGAAGAAGAGTATCATAAGAAAGAATTCGCTCATTTGGTAGATGATTTGGTAATTAACCCCGAATTAAGATTACTATGTAAGGAGGCAATTACATTGTATTTGAAATCTTTAGAACTTCTAGGAACCTCTATGCAAATTACTTCAAAATGGTGGTATGAAACAAATGAAAAGATATGTTCTTTGAAACTAAATCTATTGGTACAATGGATTAGAGATAAATTTAATGAATGTTTAGAAAAAGCCGAATTGTTAAGGTTAAAATTTTATGAATCATTAGATCAAGATCAATTGGCCAGTGATGATGTTGAAGAGGTGTATCTTGAAAAATTACTATATGATAGAGCTTTAGAGATCTCCAAAACTGCCGCCAATATGGAATTAAATGGTAAAAATCTTAATAGCTGTGAAATCTCATATGCAACCTCGATGTGGATGTTACAAACCGCTTTAGAAAATGATTCTACTGCAAATATTCTAGATGAACAAGATAGAAAGATTATTAAAAAGTATATTGACAGTATTATGAACAGATTGAAATCATTGAGATTAAAGATGAACAATCAGAACTAAATTTCTCTGATATCATCCAATCAGTGCCTTATATCACTACAGGTTTCTTTGCATAGTCAAAAAAAAATTTGTTATTTTTTTTTTGCTTTCCTTAAGCTCAGTTAATTTGAACTAGTTATATTAAAAAAAAATCATGTGTTTTAATTTCTACAATAAAGTTTTTTTTTATCTAAAGTATATGTACTTAAAATTGAATATATAAATAAATTTTCTTTTCATTATAATTTATCATAGATCACATTATGCAGGTGTTGTGTCGTAATTATTAATTTTGTTTTCATTATGGTTATTGTTATTATTATTATTATTACAAGGGGTATTATCCAATACATCTTTTAATAAGATTCTTGAATCTAATTCACCGCTAATAAAGCTTTCAGTTATGATATTATCTTCATTAACTTTACTCATTTGTAATAAGTTAGTTGCAGAGGGCCTTGGTGAAACTTTACTAAAATGTTGTGATGATGATGACGAGTTTCTTTTCAGTCTAATTGGGGAAATTGGTAATGTTTTATTTGATTGTGGTGAGTTAATATTGACAGTTATTGTTTGTTGTTGAGATTTTGTTGTATGTTGTGATTGTTGTCTTCTCATATGGCCCGAATTACCAATGTTAAGAATCAATTCTTCACCTGAATCTGATTCAGAATCGTCTGATTGAGAATTTGAGTTTGAATTAGAAACAGAAAAGGAAGATGATGAAGATATTGATGAAGATCTCGAAGAGGATGAGGATCTGGATGACGATGATCTTGAAGACATTGATGATGCAATTGATTCCGGTGGAACCAAGTTTTGGAAATGTGGCATATTCCTAAAGGATACAATACTAGCATCTTCAGAAGTTACATGATAGGATGGTTGAATTGGGGAAGATGAATAATCTGATACAATGGAAGATTTATCACTATCCACATTCGAATTGGTATGATTATCATTAGTAGAGACATAAAATTCATTGAAAGAACATTTTTCACCACGTCTTCCCTTTCTTCTACTACTACTACTACCATCAACACTATTAAATTTCTTTTCATCTGATGAAGATGTAATTTTCAATGATGGAATACTTGGATCTAATTGTTTATCGATTGAGGACAATTTGGGTAATGAATCATTATGTAATGGACTATGAGGTGATATTCTTCCACGATATAATTCTCGATGCATACTACCATTACTTGACATTGAAACATTACTTGAAAAACTTGAATGATTATTTTGATTCAGTTTTGGTGAATGTAAAATTTTAGAATTATTATTACTTGGTACTCTTGATGATGGTTGTGAATTTAAATCATGAATATTAATTCTTAAAGAGGAATTTGAATTTGCTTTATTTGAATTATTATCATCGAGATAAACACCACTATTACTACCACCACTCCCACTATCAATCTTGAAAGTATTTGGCTTTTTCTTACCACGTCTACCTCTTCTTCTTGGTATAATTAAATCAGTTTGAGAATTTTTGGGTGAAGAATAATCCATTGCAGGTTGTGAAGAAGATTTAAATTTAGTATTAAATATTGATGGATCTTCTTGATTTAATTTTGTCATGGCAAAATTTTCAATATAAAAACTATCCAATGATGCAAACGATGAATTAATTGGTAAATTAACCATTGTATTATCATTACTAGCTTTGGTTTTATTTCTTCTTTTTTTCTTTTTCCTTCTTAATGTATTTGTTGGTGTACTAGATCTTGAAATTGAACTATTATCACCTTGTGATGTTGTTGGTGATGTTATAGGACTTAAAAATGAATCCATTTTATGTCCTTTATTATTCATATCATCATCATCGGGATATTCAATAAAATCTTCTTGATCTATTAAATCTTCTTTTTCTTCTAATGCTTCATTTTCACTTTCTGATGGTAATGTTATAATTTGTTTAGTTAAAAACTTCAATTTTTGTTGTAATTTCAAATCTTTTGTTCTTGAATCATTTATTATTGTATTATTAAAATCAAAACAAATAAATCCATGATTTTTACAATCATCAATAGATAATCTATCTAATGGATTTTTAATTAATAAATTTGAAATAAAATTTTTAGCTAATTCATATTCTTGAATTGATGATGGATGTGATATATTATTATGTAAGATTGTTGGATATTCTGGGAATTCTAAAGGTTGATTAATAATTTTATCAAAAAGTTTTAATTCAAATTTTGATGTGAATGGTAACATTCCAAATAAAAGACAATATGTTGTGATTCCAAGTGCCCAAACATCAATCTTTGTTGAAATGAAATATTTATCATTTGTATTATTATTATTAGTAGTATGAGGAGGTATATTAAATTTTTCCCAAATATCACCTGCCAAACAAATTTCAGGAGCGAAAAATGCAGGTGTACCTTCTGTCTTAATAACTTGTAAAAAATCTTGTTGAGGTGTTGTTGATGAATGAATATGTTGATTTGTTATTAATGAAATACTAAAATCTGAAATTTTCACAGTATTATTATTTGAAATTAAAAGATTTGCTGGTTTAATATCTCTATGAATGATACCTTTATTATGTAAATATTCTAAACCCAAGACAACGTCTCTAATCATTTCTCTGACTCTTTGAAATGACCATTGTGGTGGACCTTTTGCATCTAATTCATTTTCTGTATCATTACACCATTTAATTTCACCTTGTGGACAATATTCCATAATTAAGTAAATTTTTCTTGATTGGAAATCATCTAATACTTCAAATAATTTAATTATATTTGAATGTTTATTAATTAATTTAAGACAATTAATTTCTTGTCTAATTTTAAAATTTTGTTCAAATTTAAATTTTGATCTTTTCTTTTCTTTACGATTCATAATTTTAATTGCTACTGGTTTTTTAGATATTAAATCATATGCTAATTTAACTTTACTATGCATACCAATACCGATTTCTCTTATTATTTCAAATTGATTTAAAATTTGTAATTTATTTATTGGATCATAAGATAATGTAATTTTATTCGTTTCTTTAATATTTGAATGTATGAGATTATTTGGTAATATTGAGTGAAGTGAAGGTGTAGAAACATTATTTGTTTGTTGTTTATTTGTATTTGTAATTGTAGATTTATCTAGATGTATACTTGATAAAGATTTCATATTGAATAGTTGAAATTGATAAGAAACATGCAAAAATAAAATAAAATGAGTGTGTGTGTGAATATTTAGAATGAGAAATTGTATTTGTTTATATGTATACTTTTGTATTAAGATTACACGTCATACAATAAATAATTCAACCTTATAATGATAAAAATCCCACCAAACAAAAAACTGCAAAAAAAAAAATGTGAAATAATTTTTTTCAACGAAAAAATTACACAAATCCGTTGCCATGACAACCAACAAATCTCGAGGAAAATAAGGGGAGCGCGCGTATTTTTTCTTTTTTTTTGGTTCCTGCAGATCTTGCATCGGAACGGGGCGCTTATCTCCGGTCGCGGGGGGAAATTTTTTTTACTTTTTGCAAAAGGAACTATACGAGCAGTAATTAAAAAAAATGAATCTCCGCGGCTGTTCGAGTTCTGCGATGGGCCTTTTGCCGAGGTTTTGTGTTCACACCACCCCAAAAACCAGGGTTTCGCTGGGTGAAAGAAGCGAAGAACCTAGGTCACAGCGGGAAACCACGGTGAAACTGGAATAACTAAATATAGTAATGGCTGCCCCCCCGCCCCCCAAATATACCATAAGAATACACATCGCGCTTTTTCCCTCTTTGAGTAATAGTGGCCCAATGCGGATATTTCAGGAGGCTTTGTATTAATTATTATGTCAAAAGAAAAGAGAGTCTGGACACTTTGACAATAATACAGTGGTATTGATGATATTACAGTAGTTATCTATCCCTATATCAAATCAAATCAAACCAAACCAAACCAAGTAATTATCTTGTGATGTTGTAAGTGCTTTGTGTTTTGTGTAACAGCGTATGTATCTCTTTTTTTTTTGTTAGTTTTCTGTTTTAGTATAGCAACATTATATACGGGTCTCAAGGTTATATTTCAATTATTTCAAACTTGTGATATTTCAATTATTATTAATTTCTTGATTTGTTGAATTAAACTTTTACAACATTGGAAAGGATATCTGTAAACATATATATATATAACCGAATCAATTATTAATAAGATACAGACTGATCCAAAACAGATACTGATCCAAAACAGTTTATGGTATGTTCAATTGCAATCTAATATTATATCCGCATCACTATTTTATCAATACACTCATACTCTCCTTAACCATTCGTATATTCACACAAACCCCATGCTCTCGCCCTCCCAGCCCTCATTCTAACCACGCCCCACCCTCACCCAAACGTTTCTTTTTCTCTTTTGCAAAAATTACAATTTTTTGTATGGCAATTTTCAAAATTTATGAAACCGTTGTTTTTTCCCACTACAATTTTTGCTAGAATTTTTTTTTATTTTTTCACTCTGCGTCTCGAGCAACCGTTCTCTTAATTTATTATAGTGACGTACTAACTAGATCAAAGAGTGATATTAATATTGTAAAGACAATCACATTCAAACAAATATACTAACATATCAAATATCATCACAGTCTAATTATAATTATTATTATTATTACTCAAATTCAACAAATAGTAGTAGATCATCATCTACCACTTCAAATTCAAATCATTCCATTATGTCACATAATAATATTAATAATCGTGTGAATTCACATCAACCGCAATTATCTGTTAATTCAATTACTTCTTTAGTGGAACCAATCACTCCACCTCCAATGAATGGTGGTGGGTATAATAATAATATTAATAATATTAATAATAATAAAAAAAATTATTTGAATACTCATCAAAAGACTCAATCTTTAGATTTAACTAATAACAATTTATCAAATATTAATGAGTCTATTTCAACTAATGATATTATTAATACCCCATTAGAAGAATTAAATTATTTAAAATTAGCTACAGATCAATTTGGTTGTCGTTTTCTTCAAAAAAAATTAGAATCAAATAATAATGTCGAATCAAATTTAGTTAGAGATTTAATGTTTTCACAAATTAAATCATCATTTTTAAATTTAATCTTAGATCCATTTGGTAATTATTTAATTCAAAAATTATGTGAATTCTTAACCATTGATCAAAAGACTATATTAATTCAATCAATTTATCCACATGTTTTCAAAATTTCAATAAATCAATATGGTACAAGATCCTTGCAAAAAATTATTGATACTGTAGATAATGAAACTCAAATTGATTTAATTATTAAAGGTTTTTCTCCAGAGTTTACATCAATTGAACAAGTCGTTACATTAATTAACGATTTAAATGGTAATCATGTTATACAAAAATGTATCTTCAAATTTCCATCAACAAAATTTGATTTTATTATTAATGCAATTGTGGAGAAAAATAATATTATTACAATTTCAACACATAAACATGGTTGTTGTGTCTTACAAAAATTATTAAACGTTTGTACTTTACAACAAATTTATACCATTTCTTTAAAAATTATTCAATTTTTACCAGGTTTAATTAATGATCAATTTGGTAATTATATTATTCAATTCTTATTGGATATTAAAGAATTAGATTATTATTTTTTAAATGAATTATTTAATAAACTCTCCACAGAATTAATTCAATTATCATGTTTAAAATTTTCATCAAATGTTATTGAAAAGTTTATTAAAAAATTATTTAATATTATTAATTCATCAATTAAAGGTGTCTTTTTACCAAATATTAATGACGATGTAGTTAATCAAACAATGAATATTTTGTTAAATATTATTGATTGTTTTACTTTAAATTTAAATATTTTAATTAGAGATAATTACGGTAATTATGCATTACAAACTTTATTAGATGTTAAAAATTATAACGTGATGTTAAATTATCCAGATAATATTATGATTATGGAAAATACAAAATTTATCTCATTTTCTGTTGATTTTACAAATAAAATTTCAAATTTAATCTTATTAACTAAAGATCTTTTACCAAGTATTAAGACAACTTCTTATGCCAAGAAAATTAAATTAAAAGTTAGAGCTTATATTGAATTAACTGGTATTCCTTCAAATGATTTGAAGAATAATTTAACAAGAGGTAGTTCTATCTCAAGTGGTACTTCATCCACTAATGGTAGTACTACTAACACCAATTTAAATCCAATCAATTTAGATAATAACAATAGCAACAAAATTAAACAACATCAACGTCATTTTTCTTTACCTGCTAATGCTTATCATAGAAGAAATAGTTCTGTTGCTTCAACTTCTACCACTTCATCAAATTTTATGAATGATAAAAGATTAAATCCAATCTCAAATATTCCATCCACTCAATCTTTACATAATACTATGTTAAATATTTTCAATTCACAAACTTCATCTCCATTAAATTATCAACAACAACAATTTCCATCTATGAATGGTAATAACAATAATAACAATTTATCGGTTCCATTCCAATCTTTATCCATTAGTGAATCTAATAACTATAACAATGGTAATAATCAAAGATTTACTACTCCACAATTACAACAATCATCCATTTTCTTCTTGAATGATAATAATAACAATAACAGTACATCTATTAGTAATTCTAATAGTAGTGCTAATTTGTATCAACAAAATACAATGTTAAATGGTACTAAACCAACCACTAACAATGACATTATGAATACACCAAATAACAATATGATGTATTCAAAATTTGCATTCACTTCACCAAATCCATTAATGAATTCTAATGATTTATCATTTTTAACTCCTCAGCCACAAAGAGTTATGAGTAATCCAATTTATCCACCAAATCAATCATTTACACAAATTAATTCTGAAAAGAAATTAAGTTTTAATGATACCTCTTTAATGTTCTTAGGTGATGATGAATTTAAAAACTTTAACGTTAATACACGTTAATTAACTGCTTCCAACGCCCCCTCCTGTATCTTTATTGCATTTATCACACACTATACTATATTATAAAAAAAAACTTCTTATATTAAAAAAAAAATTATTAACTTATCTACAAAAAATTATAAAAAAAATCTATACTAACTTTTATGAAACTTATAAAATCTATCCTCCCAAAAAAATATAAACTCTTAAACAATTAATCCTTATAAATATTGTTTTCAACTTTCCAAGAATTTTTACACATCTTTATGTCCCTTTTATAAACTATCCATTCATTATTCAATGTCCATTCATTTATATTATATTCCATTTCATTCATTACATGTTCATTCCTTATAAATAAAAAAATAATAATAATTCACTATGTTTTCCTTTCTATTTCTTTGTTATTATAATACAGAATAAAACTCCAAAAAAACTTAAATTAAAATATACCCTACCTCCCCATTTGTATTACTTCCTTTTTATCTTTTTCCTCTTTTATATATTTTTTATATGTTTCACAATATTCTATGTTGAATTCCTCTATTGTTATGTTTTTAACTATTCATTTTTTGATGGATTGTTTTAAACAACATTGTCTATAAAATTTTCAATATATATATATCTTGTAATATCAACTAAAAATCGCTTTTACAATTTCATTCACTTCTAACGATAAAAACCTAATTTAATGATGTCATATATATATATATATATATATGTATATGTATATGAATCTATATTTTTTAAGCTAAATTAACAGAAATTATCATATAATTCTCATCTCTAAGATCGGTACGTCTACTGAGATCAACATGAAAGATCATTGATATTCTTGATCCATCACTTATGCCTGGTTCAGCTCTTTCAACTTCATATTCAAGAGCAACCTCATTAGCTTTGCTGTTATCGCGAGAAAATGGTGTTTGGATATTCTCAATAGCGTTTAATGAACGTAATTTACATCCTGTGCCCTTTAAGTCCTTCTTTACAAAATCATACATAGTCTTCACGGGATAAATTTCTAAATATTCGCTGGTATTATTTTTTGCTTTACATTCTAATGAATCTAATAAGAATATATCAAACCCACCATTATTTCGTTCTTCGTGGTTCTCACCTTTCTTACCATAACATAAAAACTTCTTGTTTTTTGTAAGTACGCAAATTTCCTTTTCAGAGGTAAGAACAGAATATTTAGTATTTAATCTAATGATCTTCAGTTTTTTTAAACGGGTTTGAGATAATTTTGGAATATATAATAATAATTGATTATCATCTGGATTCTTTGATACTGCAGATACTAGAATTCCACCTTTAGAACATTCATGTAAACTTACAATAGATATAACAGAAGACGGTAATGGTACATTAAACCTTTTATCAAATTCAATTGCATTTTCATTAATTGGGATAGCTAAGAGAGTACCATTCCTAAATCCAACACATAAATGACCATTTAACTTATGCAATTTTTCTTTCCCTCTCTTAGCAAAAATTATTGAAATTATATCAGATGATGGTGGACGTTTACCTTTCCCTTTACGACGTTTATGAGAACTATTATTAAAATTAAAAGTGAACATTGCCTTTTCATTAGCCATCCAATGATGTATAAATAGTTCATCTTTAGAAGCAACAGCCACATAATTTAAGGACATATCAAATGAGCGAAATTGGTCTTCTTCTGGAATTTTTATATCAAATTTATAGGCTCGTTCATCTAAGAATAAACCTGTACTTCTCATAAATCTGTGGACTGTAGGTTGATGTGTTTCTGAATCCTTTGGTTCATAACCATAAGAAAAAAAAATTGAATTGTCAACACGTTTCAAAGATTCATTATTATACCCTAGAGGGATATTTTTGATATCTTCATTTAAATCTCTACAGATTTCTAAACCTCTACCAAACACGTCTCCCCGTTTAAATTTTCCATTTTCAATAGCTTCTTTATGATGATAACATTTTCTATTATAATCGAGAGTTAGATATTCCAGTTGATGATTATTATGTTTTAAAATTGTTATTTTAGCATCCAATTCTATATCACGAATTGGTGCTGGTAAAATGATAATGGATTTTACAGAGGGATTTATACATTTAGGAGTAGCTTTTAATAATTTAGAATTGTTAATACAGTGATAAAGATTGGAATCGACAGTCTTATTGATTTCATCGAAGTGGAAAGCTCTGTTTAGAAGGTCTGCATACAGCATTTTATTTTTATTGTAACTCTTATTTCTTGACTGTTCTACTTCACGTAACTTTTTGTTTCTATCATTCTTTTGTTTAGATTCCTTTTTGGAGTTAAGATATTGCTGTGTGATTGGAAAATATTTCCCCCTCTCTTCATCGAAGTAAAGCCCAGGTAATTCCATTTTCTAATTAAACTGTTTGATGTGATCCGATGAAAATTTATAAACTTGAGTATACTATATGAATACGTGTAATTCAAGAGTAAAATTGGTGGTATCAGGGTGGAACCGTCTGAGTTGTTACCTTCAGTAGCACTTTGGAATAAGTAATAAAGCAGCTCTCTTCTTTAAAATGGAAATTTAAAATCAATAAAAAAATTAATGCTATCATTAATGAAATTAACCAAAGAAAACTTACAATATTCAATTAACACAACTATACTCACTTATTTGGACCTTAAAAAGATCTTTAATTTCTTGGGACTCCATGTAAAATTATTATCATCCACTGTTCTGTTAAAGATATCTTTTTTAAATAAGAATTCCCTTTCGTATGGTGGTATTTTGTAATCTACGGCAGCATGGAATCTGTATATCGTTTTCTCATAAATAATCTTTTGTGATTTGATCTTATCATCTGTACGTTCTTGAGTGGATGGGAAATCCATTCTACCAAATCCAGGTGGAGAGTTAGAACGCTCTCTTAAATTATCAAACATAAATTCAGCATTGTTGGAGTCTACACTTAAGCTTTTTGAATAGTAACTTCCAGTAAGGTCTTTGGGGGCTTCGCCTGGTTTTCCTACTTTAGAATAAAACTGTTCTATCACTTTTCTACCTCTTTTCACGCCAGTGATTTCAAGATTGGGTTTAAAATCTTCTAGAATCCAAGGTTTCTTAGTAATTGGATTGGTATTAAAATTTAGCTTCTTAGTTGGTGGTGGGTGTTGAGTTGATGTTATCGGTTCAAATGGAATCTTTATTGGACCCAGTGGTGGTAATGACTCCTTTTTAACGCCTAATTTAGACACTTTCTTCTCTCTGAAGTTGACGCGTTTCTGTTGTTGATGTTGATATAATTTTGATGGTGATTCCATCTTAATATTGACTCTTTCAAATTTGATAACATTAGAAGTATTTGAGTCTTGAGATTCCTTTAAAGGGGAACTGTCATTCTCTTTATTACTAAAAGTTTGATCTATCTTTTGGGTACTTTCTTGTGAGTTTTGAGGACTGTTATTAGTAAACTGTGTCAAGATGAAATCTTGACTATCTTCGATTACTTCCAAAGATCCACTTTCTTCTCTCTTAATTACAGAAAGTTTAGGAGGACTCTTGAACGACATAATCAACGGGGTATCTCCTTCATCTTCATCCACTTCTTGCGAAACTGAGTTTGCCTCTACGAGTTTCTCAGTAAGGTCTTCAGTAATCTCTAATTTATTCACTCTTGATTCGATTTGTTTCAACACCTCATATTGCAAAGAAAGAAGTGCTTTCAGGCTTAGACCCGATAGTTCTTGTATCAGGATTTCCAACTGCATGTTATCTCTGAGTTCTAGGTTTACTTGTGTTGTTTTCTCTACTTTCTTGCTTTCAAGTTTTATATCAATTAGCGCTCATCGCAAAATTAAAGATTATCCCAATATCAAAATTTAAATATTGATAATTCAATCTCTAATAAATTATAGTTTTAAAGTATGGATTGATTGAAACAAAGCATCGTTTTTTAAGATACCAAAGATATATTTAGAGTAGTAATGTCGTTACATAGTTATTTGGCAGATACTTATGGTCCCATTAAGAGCAAAAAGGGCAAAAAGAAGGGGGGTAAAGAAAAGAAGAAGAAAACAGAAACCTCGAAATCTAAGATAAGTATCATTGAAACATCTACTCAACTCAGTGGAACAAATACTCAAAGTAAGGTCAAGTCTATTGGAGGGTTAATCGGTGATGTTCTTTGGAGAGATTTAAGTACCAACGAAATACTAACAAAGAATGAGCCAATTCAAGAAATACCAAAAAGTATGCAAACTCGAAATGAAATAATACGACAAGACACTAAAGTAGAATCGAAGCCGATTCCTACAAATGAAACTGTTCATAGAGATGAACATGGTCATATCTTAAGTTCTTCACAATTGGAAGAAAAACAAAAGAAACAAGATCTTAAAGAAGTTATTCGTCAAAGAACGCTTAAACAATTAAATTCTGGTGAATTACAAACGTTTTTAGCGAAGAATAAGCCACAAAGGACAACTTCGACTATTCCAACAAACAAACAAAATTCATATTCTTCAGAGGATCCTTTGTCACATTACAACTCTACAAATAAAAACGTTCACAGTAGAACTACTGAAGTTTCCCTGTTGAGTAGAAAACTTTATGAAGGTCCATATCCAGAAAACAGATTTGACATTAAACCTGGTTTCAGATGGGATGGTGTTAATAGATCAAATGGCTTTGAAAAGAAATGGTTTAAGAGAAGTAATGAAATCAACGAACAGAAGATCTCAAAAATTATGTCAAATGATAATGATGAACTGGATTAATGCTGTTGTGTTTTACACTTTAACATAGAACAAGACTTGCATTTACTGATGATAATAATAGTATTATTAGATTGTTTAGCACGTATGCTAAAATATAATTTAAAAATAATATATAGGATTCATATATTTATGTGCGTGTTTATAGATATAATACAATTTATAAATAAATGTATGCTCAGTTAGTGGAAAATGTGACCATCAAGATAAATGATGGTTCAAAATGCATTATTACATGAGTAAAAGATCTATTATTTAGTTTCAGAAGCAGTGGTTTCTGGACCAGCTGGTTTCTTCTTGTCATCAGATTTTTTATTATCATTAGATTTCTTCTTGCTATCCGGTTTCTTGTCATCATTCTTCTTCTTAGATTGGGATTTAGAGTCAGATTTCTTCTTATCATCAGTCTTAGCTTTTGTATTCTTAAACAAATGCTTTAACTTCTTGCTACCTTTCTTATCTACAGGTGGATGTTGTTGATTGGCACCAGTATGGATGAATGCGTTACCATTCATTGGACCTTGGTTTGGGACAAACCCTGGTGGTCCCATTGGTGGATATTGCATATGACCCATATGAGGTGGCATTTGATGAGGATGTGGGAAACCATGTGGATAACCATTACCATGAGGATGTGGATGTGGTGGACCCATTGGTGGTGGAGTACCATTACCTAAGATATCAGGATAAACATTGTTCATAGCTGGGATGTTGTATGGTAGACTTGCAGGATCTAGAGTATGGAATGAAGCAGGTTGGTGATTAGCAGCGTCTTGAATTGGTGGAACATTTTGATCATCACTAGATTCAATTTGGTTAAGAACAGCATTGAACACTGAAGTAGCTACAGCCTTGTTTGGAGGTAAAGCTTCTGGTAACTTAGTTTCATCAGGAGTAGAAGCACCGTTAGTTAATAAACTTTCTAAAATCTCAGATTTTTCTTGTTTTTCTTCAGTCTTTGGAGCTTCAGTGGTTTCAGTGGTTTCACCAACCTTCTCATTTTCACTTTCTTTTTCAGGTTTAGTGTCATCACTCTTTTGAATCAAATTCAATAAATTGTGACCAACTTCCTTTCTAATTTTATCGGCTTCTTGTTGGGCCTTTTGTTGTTGGATTTGCTTCTTTCTTCTTTGGGCTAATTCAACATTACTCTTACTAGTGGGCTTCTTAGCAATAGTCTTCTTCTCAGTAGACGCCTTGGAGTGATAAATAAATTGTCTATCAGTTAAATTCAACAAGAAAGAGGAGTCTAAACCTAAACCTCTCTTGGTTCTTAATCTACCACCAAAAGTGTTACCAGCAACAATTTCGTTATCAAATAAGACTTGAACAGAAAGATTTAAACCTAATGTGGTGTAACCAACAACAGTACCCTTGGAGAATAATGGGACCTTACCAGAATCTTGGATATAGATAACACGATCACCTAAGTTGAAACGTTGAGTCCTTAATAAACCAAAGGATTCTCTTGGGTTTAAGATAGCTTCACGTGGAACTTTGGCCAAATTCTTGGATTCAGATTGTTCTAATTCATGAGAATGAGCAATGATATATTCTTCCACATTTCTAATGGAGCCCTTACTTAATGAATCACTTTCAAAGGAAACAGTAACAAATAATTCAGTAACGAATTTAATCCAATCAGTAATTTCCTTCAATTTTTTGTTGGCATCAGCACCAGATAATTTAGGTAATAAATCTTGGATAGATGGGATATCAGCATTAGCCATCTTCGACAAGTTGTGAAAGAATTCGTGGAACCTAGAACTATATTCTTTCAATAAGTTGAAAGTTAGATTAGAATATTCCCAACCCTTTTGGTTCTTTCTAGCGTAACCTAAGACCTTTTGATGTTTAGAATCGAATTTGACAGGAATACCGACATTGATACGTTTACCAGCCGCATCAGTAATCAAGAATCTAGAAGTGATTCTAGCCAAGAATAATCTGTTTAAGTTCAACTGTTTAGCAATAACAAAAGATGGGATGAATTGAATTAAACCAGCATCCCGAGCAACCATATCTTTACCAACGGTTGGTTCAGTAGCTTGGAATTTCTTGTTGACGGTGATTTTTAATCTTCTAGCACTACTGTAACCGTTGATAGTAGTTTCACCACCATAAGCATAATCACCAAGGAAAATACAGTGAGAATTCAATGGGAATTCTTGTTCGATTGGAACAGGTGGTTTTTCAACATAACGTTCATCAACATTAATAATGGATTCGACCATTAATTGTAATGGGAACACTTCTGGAACTGTAGCATAAGTCTTAACATAAGCACCTTCGGCATTTCTAATTAACCCAGTAACAGGTAAGACTCTGACAAAAGCCTTGATATTTTTCAAGATAACAGCTTGCTGTTTTTTATAGTTTCTAATCATAGACCCCTTTAATTGGTTAAATTCTCTTTGTTCATGAATATCGGCAGATCTATGAATAACCTTGAAATGCTTCTTACCATCTTTGGTGGTATGTTTACCTTCATAAACGTTATTAGCATCGAATAAAGAAATTAATTTAGATTCTCTTAAGTATGGCCATTTGGTATAAACAATCTTTTCTAAGTAACGTTTAGCTAATTCGTCAAGTGTTAGATTATTTTCATCATAAATATCTTGAATTTCTAAAACAACAGATTGATGTCTTGATGGTTGTTGGAAAACTAATGTTTCATTATATTTCAAATTGGCGGTAAATGGGATGGTTTGTAAAGTTGGAAACCCAGCTAATAAATCAACACCCATCTTATCATGTGGAAGTAAACCATATTCAATTTCCTCATAAGTTAATTTTTCTAAATGGAATGGTTTTTCTACACAATGATTATGTTCAATATCCGTGAAAACGCCTTTTAATGGTGTCTTATAAACGGTATCGACTTGTGGATTAAAAATAAATCTTAAATCGGTACCTAATTCATTTCTTTGTTTTTCTTCAGGAGAAAGTTTATCTAAATAAGGTTTCATTGCGTCTCTTAATCTATCTTCATCAACAAATGGAAGTAAGACGACTGCTTCCCAATCAGCAGTCTTACCATTCATATCTAATTCAACAGTAGCTGGATAGAAATCTAAGATTGGAGATTTTGGATCATACATTAATGGTCTTAAAGCAGGTGGAATTAAAGTTTTTGATCTTTCTGGTAAGACAGACATTAATTGTTCATATGGTTTCACTGGAGCACCTAAATCAAATTGAACGACTTGATCTAAGCCTAATCTCAAATCAGAAATTCTTGGGGCATAATGGTAATGATAATACCAACCCCAAGCTGGACAGCCACGATAATAATAATACAACACCCATTGTAAACCTTCAATATAGTTTTTGGCCACATCAGTAATTTCTTCAGTATCATTAAAATGGAATTTACCTTTATAATATTCTGATTTCCATTCTTCGAATCTAACATTATAAACAGATTTCTCACGATCTAATTCTTCTTCATCGTCAACAACAATTGAGGATTGATAATTTTTAATTGTCTTTCTTACTTGCGATATACGTTCGTGATGATCTTCGGTGGATTCATGTGGATTAATTCCATCAATATCAAATTTTAATGAATATGTATCCTTTGATTTTGAATGTACAATAAATACACCTAAATCATGAGCTAATTTTTTTAAAAATGGTAAATTAGATTTAATATTATATTCATCTTCTGGTAAAGATAAAGATAATTCTGGATCTGTATCATTAATATCCTTTGGATCCACTTCTGTAGTTAATTTTGTAATCCATGGTTTTATATAACCAACAAGTTTTCTTTGTTGTTTTATTAGTAATTTTTTACCATGCTTAGCTCTTTTACGTTCACCTTCTAAAGAAATATTTTCTAATTGTTGATTAAACCAATCGATATCAATATCATCTTTTTCAAAATTCATTAATTCAAATTGAGAAAGATATTCTAACCAAACATTTAATCTTTTAAAATTAATTTCACCATTATGATTAATATACCCATCTAAATGTAACAAAGCTTCTTTAAAAGTTTGTAAAATAACTGGGAAAGCACCTTTATTTAAATGTAAATCAGGTAAATTTGGTAAGAAATCATTACCAATAACAAACATAATTAAGATAAAATCATCTAAGATTCTTTCAAAATCATATTTAAATGGCATTGAATCAGCAATTTCTCTAAATTCTAATTCCATATATTCTCTTAATAAAGAAACATGTAAAAGATAAAAATTTTGTTGTTCT
Organism: Monosporozyma yasuniensis; assembly: GCA_030558655.1. Lineage (NCBI taxonomy): Eukaryota > Fungi > Ascomycota > Saccharomycetes > Saccharomycetales > Saccharomycetaceae > Monosporozyma > Monosporozyma yasuniensis. The sequence goes on along the minus strand of JAKTQC010000042.1, from coordinate 19,082 downwards.
AAAGTCTTATGTTGACCATTTCTTTGTCTACCAAAGACAACCTCTTCTCTTAATAAAGCAAAATGTGGAGCATGAGTTGAAAGACCTAACATAATTAAATCTGCATCTAACCCATATATACAATGTCTAACATTAATATTTTCTTGTTTATTTGTATTTTCAGTTGATTTTATACTTCTAATAAAATTCATAATTTTATGTTCACCTTCACCTGGAACTTCATGGCCAGAAAAGACAATTTCAATACCATTCCAATTTGAATCATTAGAAACTTTATCATTAATAAAATATTTTAAATTTTTAGTTAATTTTGCCATAAATTCAGTACCAGGAGTAATAGCATTTGAATCAAAGACATCATCTTTATTTATTGGAGTATCAGATTTAGCCAAAGCCTTTTCAGCATCCATTGCAGATCTAAATCTTCTCGCTCTTTGTTGATTCATTTTAGCTCTTGGTGCAACACCATCAATTGCCATATAAAATAATTTTTTTGGTTTTATTGTCATAAATAAATGATCAATATAAGTGAAAATTCTTGCAAAAATTTCTTCTTCAGTTAAACGTGATGATGATAATAAATCCATATCATTACCATGTGTACAATTATGTAAAATTGAATTCATATCAAGATATAAATTATCAAATTCAGGAATTTGTGATCCTTCGATCAATTGTGAGATCATTGGCCATCTTTCAGAGATATATCTAAAGAATTTTGGAATACCCATGGTTTAAAAAATGATCAATAATAATAATAATAATAATAATAGTAATATTCAATACCTTTTTTTTTGTATGTTTCAACAAAAGAAAATAAAACAGAAATATGTGTTAAACTATTGTAATAAGTAATATAATAATTATTATAAGATTATAACAGTTTGTTGATTGATCAATTCCTAGATTATAATTCGGGAGTATAAGGTATTATTCCTTGTTCAATTGGTGATACTATACTTTAAATTGAACTGAACTAAGTTTAAATTAGAATATTGGTATAATAAACTTGTTAATCACCTTTTTTTTCAATTCAATAATAATTAAATCTTTGGTTCCAAAAAGGAAATTACAGATTAAAGAGGGTAACGTATGTGTGGTTGTCATTGCCCACGGATTGGCGCTTAAGGCGTATTTGAATTACAGCAACTAACCATCGCCGTGGACCCCATTGTCACTGTGTATTAGTATTAGTTACTTGTTTCCAGGTGTTTTGTTACCTATGTGTGTTTTTTTCTGCTTGGCGGTCTAAATCACTAAGTGAAAATAGAATAATTAACTTTGCCATTAACAACTAATTAGCAGCAAATTGAGGTTACAGTGTAGTGTGGTAGAAAATAGAATTGCTGTGTTGTATTCATTACTCATACATTATTGTTTTGATGGCTTTTATAGGATTTCCTCGAAAAAGAGTTTATTATATGTTTTGTGGACTTAATTATTAAAACAATAATTAAAACAATTAGTAAATATTATAGTATTATCTATTCTAAAAACTTACCAAAGCCTAGCAAACAGTTTCAACAGCCACTGACCCAATCATCTTGTACTAATATTTGTTTTACTTCTTACTCAACTTATTCACAACCTTTTTTCAATAAAAATTTAATATTAAATTAACCGCCCAACATAAGAACATCTCCAGAAGTAAAATTTATCATCAACAAAAAAACAAATAAAAAAATATTTAAGCAGGTTACTCCTTGTACACAACCATCTCATATTTACCGTGCTCCCGTTTAGTTTCCCCCTTCTCTTCTCTGCAAACTATTCTTTGACAGTAAGAATTCCTTTGAAATCAACTTTGAACAATTTAAATAATTTATATTGGAACATTTGAGGATACAAACAAAACAAAAACAGGCAAAACACAACCAAAACATTGCTATCAATATTTGCAGTTTCAACAACACAATCACCACTGCTATATGTTTCTTTAGTTGCATTTATCTCAGACTCCTCGCTATATAACAGCACATCCACGTGATCGTCCTTCCTTTAATGAAAAAAAAATTATTTGAAAACATCAAAAAAGCACATCTCAAAATTTAATCAAAATATATGAACAATCAACATATAACTCAATAAAGTATCAAGACCATATATTCTGGACTCAATTGCAACAAGAACAATAAAATAATATAATAATGTTTAATTTTGGTCAATCTAATCAACAAAATTCAATGGGTGGTGCCACCACAGCTACCACAGGTGGCCTTTTCGGTGCACAAAATAATAATAATAATACTGGAGCTTCTAGTGGTCCAAGTTTGTTTGGTGCTAAACCTGCAGCTTCAACTGGTGGGTTATTTGGTGTACAAAATAATAATGCAACAACTGGTGGTGGTATGTTCGGTAATAACAACACAAACACAAATTCGACAGGAACAAGCCTTTTTGGTACACAAAATAATAATAATAATACAGCCACTACCGGGACAAGTTTGTTTGGCGCCAAACCAGCTGCTCCAGGTGGGTTATTTGGTGCTCAACCATCTGCTCCTACTGCTCCAGCTTCAACTGGTGGTCTTTTTGGTGCTAAACCAGCTACTACTGGTGGTCTTTTCGGTGCTCAAACTTCTGCTCCTGCTACTAGTGGAGGTTTGTTTGGTGCTAAACCTGCAGCTCCAGGTGGTCTTTTTGGTGCTCAAAATAATACAACAACAACTAGTGGAGGGTTATTTGGTGCTAAACCAACTGCTCCAGCTGCGACTGGTGGTCTTTTCGGTGCACAAAATAATACAACAGGTGGTCTATTTGGTGGTCAAAATAATACAACCACAGGTCTATTTGGGGCTCAACAACAACAACAACAACAACAAATATCTGTTATCAATCAAATCTCAACGTTACCAATAACACCAATGACAAGAATTAGTGATTTACCACCACAATTGAATCAAGAAATTCAACAATTAGATCAATATATTCAAAGACAAGTTACTGTATCAAATCATTTAAAAGCTGATACTCAAGAACATATACAATTAATTGATTCAATTCAAACTGATATTTCATATTTATTTAAGAATCAATCAATTATAAATCAATCATTATCAAATGATTTGAAAAAAATTATTAATTTGAAAAATTTAACTGATCAAAATTTAAAAGATTCTGAATCATTTACAATCTTATTAACACAATTATTGACTAATGGTTCAAAAATATCTTCATTAGAATTAGATAAATTTTTTCAAACCAAGATAATCTCATATCAAAATAAATTGGATGATTTTACAAGAGTCTTAAATGATATTGAAAGTGCTGTTAATGGTATAAATAACGATATCTTTGGTAATGATCATAATGATGATTCACAATTTAATAAAACACAATCTGATTTATATTCATCAGATTTATATGGTTTGAAGACTGGGTTGACTACAATAGTGACTGCTGTCGTGGAAGAATTCTCTTTATTTATGGATATTGCACAAAGGATTGCTGAATTACATCAAAAAGTAAAAGAATCGTCAAGTCTACAATAATTAATTAGATAAAATAATGTAATATAATATAATATAATATATATAACATAATTTTGCATTAATATTGTATTTTTAATTTATTTATTATTTGTTGTAATATAATTTAATATGTACATACTACATGAAGAAGAATATATATAAATAGTGGTGGAAGATTTAATTAAAAAGGTTTAATGTGCAGGAGCAGCTTCTTCATGTGGATGATAATAGTTTCTATATCCAACCAATTTCCTTCTACCAATCATTTCACCTACTGAATAAAACCCAATTAATTGTATACCAATGGCACCATATTTAACCATTTCATCTTTAGTCAATTTATTATATTTAGAGACCAAATCACATGGCTTATTCATATAACGTACGGCGTCCTTATATAAACCACAATAAACTTTTTGGAAAGCTTCTAAGTTTGGTGGCATCCATTTCTCCTTGGAATAAACTTGTAACGTTAACTCTTTACCAACTTTACCATAATATAAAATTTTACATGCTGATTTAGTGGCCACAGCTTGGGTCTTGGTTAAAATTGAAAGTCCAGAACTTTGTAATCTGCCTAACATCCCTGATTGATATTTATTTTTTGTGTTTGATCTATGTGAACCTTCTATATAATATTGCAGCACTTAATGAATCAAATAAGCTTAAATACCATTCTTAGTCAAATTCAAGGACTTTTATTTAATTTTTATTTGCACAGAAAAACGTCTTTTTGAAGAAAACGCAGCGCTTTAAGGATTATAAAAAATGATTGGTTTAAAGATAATTTTACAAACTTTTATTAATAATTTATCATATACAAATACATAATTGCTACAAATATGAATCACATCATGAATTAAACCACACGGTTATTCAAACGAACTGATCTCCTTACACCTTCTCCTAGAACAATAACTTTATCTTCTTGTTGTAATCTGGCTAAGGCTTCAGAGATGTCACCAGAATCAACTTTATCTTGTGAATGTTCATTAATTTGTTTAATTAATTCGTTAAAACTCATTGAATCCGACGTGTTTTCTGTAAGAATTCTAACCACTTCTCTAGCTAAATCTTCTTGCATCTTACGTTGAATGACAGATTTACCAGTTTGAACCAAATTCATATCAATCTTACCAGTCTTTGGATCAGTGGCATAATCCTTGATAGCAGTTTTAATCAATCTAACAGCTTCTTGGACATCTTCTAAATCAACAGCACTAGATAATCTCATCTTTGCATGTGCTTCAGAAAGACGGATCATACTTTCTAATTGTCTTGTAGTGGCAGTAATTCTCTTTTCATCAGATCTGGAATCATCACCCATCTTTCTCATATTAACATAAGCTCTCACTAATTCTCTCTTTGCATCTTCTGTGATAATTGGATGAATATTTTCCTTAGCATAGTTAATATACATGGTTAAGAATTCCACAGGTAAGATATCATCTTTAGAAACATGTTCTGGTTTATCTTCTAAATATAAAGCAGTTAAATGTTTAGCCAATTCTCTATCAGTGTTTTCATCAACTTTATCTAACACAAGGTAAACTAAATCAAATCTAGATAATAATGGTGGTGGTAAATCAATATTTTCAGTAACAGGTAAATTTGGATTATAACGTGAACCAATTGGATTAGCACTGGCTAGGATAGAACTTCTTGCATTTAAAGTGGTAATAATACCAGCTTTAGCGATAGAAATGGTTTGTTGTTCCATAACTTCATGTAACACAGATCTAGTAGCATCACTCATTTTATCAAATTCATCAATACAACAAATACCACCATCCGATAAAACTAAAGCACCAGATTCTAAAACTAATTGTTTTGTATCCACATCTCTTGTCACATAAGCAGTTAAACCCACTGCAGAAGAACCTTTACCTGAGGTATAAACACCACGAGGAGCAATCTTATGAACATATTGTAAGATTTGAGATTTGGCAGTAGATGGATCACCACATAATAAGATATTAATATCTCCTCTATATCTACCACCTTTTTCGAAATTTTTATTAGTACCACCAAATAATTGTAAAAGAATACCTTTCTTAACATCATCAGATTCAAAAATACTTGGTGCAATGGAACGAGACAACACATCATAAAGGTCTGGTCTTTCCGCAACAGCTTCGATTCTTTCAACATCTTGTTCAGAGACCTTTCTAATTTCTTCCACTTCATTATTATTTAGTTTATTTTGTAAAATTTCTTGTTCCACAGTAGATGTATCAACATCCAATCTCTTATCGGAAACTTTTTTAACATGAACCACATCAATATAAGTCTTATAAAGAGATTTTAAAATACGTTGTCTCGCGTTAGCTCTGATAGGGATAGATCTGAATGTACCAGTCACTTCAATTCTATCACCTGCACGACAAGAATCCACTAGTTCATCATAAACACATAAAGAAACAGAATGTGGGGTTTGACCATCTGGAACCATATCTGGAGTTTCCTGTAATTTAATAACTTGTTTATCAGCAAATGAGCATCTATTATGAATCAAAGACATAGAATTTGGTTCATTACAATCAATACGTTCACATCTGGCTGGTTCTTGAATAACACCTCTATCAATTTCTACAGCCATGGTATGGTCACAAACATTACATTTGAAGAACGCAACTTTCATATCTGGAATCACAGGGGTAGTTCTTAATACAAGACCTTTCAAACTAATTAATTTATCAATATCATTTGGATTCAATTCGCGCATACCTTTTTCTGTATCAACGTTATAAGGTCTCACTTTATAAAATTTGGTTTCAATGTTATCCAAATTGTAACTTAAATTGTTATCGACAACTAGAGAAACCATACAATCTTTAATGGTTTGATCCATAATGGAGATAACTTCTTGTGGATAATTTAACAATTGGTAATAAAGTTCTTCAGTTTGTTTGAAAGATAATAAATTTCTAGTATCTAAATTCAAATTACAAGTACCTAAATCTCTCATTTCATTTAACATATTCACATAGTATAAATCTTCATCAGTAGTGTTGTTTGGAATAGCATCAGGATCATCTAATTGTCTACGATATTTGTATTTAAATGACATTAAGAAATTACGGAATTTTGTGGCACATTCTTGAATGCTCACGTTAGTACCCCAAATAATTCTTACAGGTTCAGCAGAATCAGAAGGAGCATCAGAAGAGGATGATGATGTAATAGTAGCCGATTCACCTAACCCAGAATAAAATCGTCTTGGAGAAGAAAGATCTGAAGCTTGAACATCATTTCTTCTCATTCTTCTTCTTTGGGCTGTGTTGGTCCCAAGTAAAGAGGAGTCACTTCTGATATCAGAAGATCTCCCAGTAGCACCTGGAGTGGTCCCTATTTGAGAGGAAAGTCTGTCAGAAACACCATGTCTAGCACGGTTGGTGGCGCTTTGTGGTTGAGAAGATGGATAACTGAATGGAGAGGATACTATATTATTAGAGCTTCCTGGCATCCCTGAAGGTCTGTTAGCACTATCACGGCCATAAGTGTCACCTTGTGAAGAGGAAGAGTTGTAGAATAAAGCTGGGGAAGAAGGTTGAGGTGGTACAGAGTCCGGAACATGAGCTGGAGATGAGCTGGAATTAAGATTCCCGTGAGCTGGAGAACTTGGAGGTTCGGACATTGTACTGTATATTTCTCACTTTCTGTTTTGATTCTATAGGTAATCCCTGTTTTATAAGAATAAAGTATAATAGGTAACTAATACAACCAAAGGTTAAGTAACAGTAGATCTTCATTTCACTTCGAACAATTCTTTTCGATTATCTTTTTTTTTAAATGATTTTTTCAAGAAGTTCAATTATGTTTCCTAATCGGGTAATATCATAATAAAAAGTGATCTACAAACAGAATATACTATATTTGTTGGGAAATATTTAAGAGGTGCCAAAGGGATATACTATAATTCTTGTGGTTATGAATGTATATATATATATATATTTATTTATACGATGGATGGTAACTACTCTATACTACTTTTCAACTGATCCCAGAACGTTTTATCTTTAATTTCCCATTTACGAGAAGGGTCAACCTTGGGACTTGCCCTGGCTGCATATTCACGAATAGTATGTTTAATGGTTAACTTGTTATATTGTGGGAGACTCTTTTGTGCAATTTCAGTGATAGTGCCTAGAGAGAACGTACTACCATGTATTTCATCAAATAATTTTAATAAACCTTTAGACTCAGTTATCAAAGTCTTGGCTTTCTTAGCATCTGTAGGTTGATCAGTAACAGATGTTGAAACATCATTAATAGTACGTTTTGCACCCGCAGAGGATTCCTTTGTTGGCGAATTGTCTGTGGATTGTTCAATTTGTTTCCGTATCGTTATTCTTTGGAATGGATCTATTGGTAGGGTTAGTGTTTCAACTAAAAGTTGAGCAGATGTGCTTCGGAAATATTCTTGATCATCTTTCTCCAGTTGATCTAATTGAGATCTTAACTGTACTACTGGGATCAGAGGACCAATGATTTTCTTTTTGGAAGGTTTTGTATTATTTGAATCTTCTGCATCTAAGAATCCATCAAATTCGCCTTCACTTCCATCCTCATCATCTTCTTCATCTTCATCTTCTTCGCCACTTTCTAAATTATCAATATCTGCACCATCAGCATCTTCTTCTTCATTGACCCATTCTAAATCCGAATCATAATCATAATTATATCCGGTCCCCTCAGTAGTGAAGGGTTGCGATATTGGTAAAATCAAGTCCTTGGAGTAAGTTCCAATGAAGGGAGGTCTAATATTCTCATAAAATTTAATATATTTTTGAGGAATTAATGATAACAGTATTTGTAATTCTTCATCTGTCTTTTCCTTTGTAGTCATTTGTTGTAATAATGTAACAGCTTTAAATTTAATTGGATAACCCCTCTTGGTTTGTATTGATTTAATCCAATCTAATAATGGATCTTCATCTTGATTAGATAATTGATCATCAATAGATTGTTTACTTGAATTAATTTTATTCTTCGAGAGTATCAAATTATTGGATATTATAATATTATCTTTAGCATAGAAGGGGAGAAATGTCTTTTCATAATCGGATTTGGTTGATATTGGTTTTGAACTATCATTTGAACTTTTCTTAAAGAAATTACCAATCCTTAGTTGTGACCTTTCTTTAGCTTCTTGTTTAGCCTTTTTCTCATTTTCTATCTTTAATTTTTCTTCTTCACGTTTACGTTTTTCTTCTTCTTTGGCTTTCTTAGCTTCTTCACGTTTAATTTTTTCTTCCTCCTTTTGTTGTTCCTTCTTACGTTTCTCTTCTTCACGACGTTTCTCTTTCTTTACTTTTTCTTCTTCACGAAGCTTTTCTTTCTTAAGTTTCTCTTCTACACGTAATTTTTCTCTTTTAAGTTTCTCTTCTTCACGCTTTTGCTTCTTTAAGAGTTGTTCTTGTTCACGTTTCAATTTTCTTATCTCTTTGTCCTTCTTTAATTGATCTTTTTTGGTTAATGGTTTGGTTTCGTTATTATCATTATTAGTAGTATTAGTGGTATTTTCTGGTTGATCTTCTTTATAAGACTCTTCAATAATAGAAGTATCGAATATATCTTGACTTGAAGGAGGTGGTGAGGTTGTCAATTCACCAACATCGTTATTTCGTGAGGTTTCTGCTTCCTTATTTTGTATGGTGTCTGCTTCTTCAATAACATGAGGATTTGTAACTACTTCTTTCGTTTCTATCTCACTCTGTTCACTTGGTGGTTCAGTATTATTTGAAGTTTCATCGATTGTCTCGTTGAGTTCAATAATACTGGGTTCTTTATCTTTTGAAACACTATCAACCACGTCCTTAGATTTCTGAAGTTCATCTTGTCCATCAACAAGAATAATAGATTTCTCATTATCGAGTTCTACCGTAGATTTAATATCGTTGTCTTTCTTCTTCTTCTTTCTATCGTTAGTTTTACTCTTTTTACTTGGTACATTTTGGAAAAAGGACAAAATCCCTTTCTTCTCAGTATCAGTCATTACAATATCAGTTTATTGCTATTTAAATGTGAACTTGTCAATTCAATCTCTACTATATTTGACATGTATGTGCAGGATTAATGATGGGTTACACGTAAAATTGATATCTCATCTTCTTAATTTTCTGGTGAATTTTCCAAAAAAAAAAATGAATTGAAAATGACGCGTAAATTTTAGATCTTGAAAAAAGAGGCGACACATAAAAAAGTAAAAATACGCGCTCAAATGGTTTCAGAATACAAATTTCGAAGTCATGATTCAACACCAGTCATTTGACACGCCATGAAGATCAATTATGGCTAATTTGAAGTTACAGTTCCGATATTCCAGACATGATGGCCTCTGTGAACTTCCAGACTGTGCCACTTTTCCCTGAGAGAAAATAAAAAAAAAATTGAGTTATTTAGCTCCTCTTTACAAGTTTTTAAAGTTATTAGGTTTTACGAATGAATAGTTTCTAAATAATATGGAAGTGTAATTTTATTTTTACTAATTATGTGGCTAATACAAACAAATATTATTATTCTGTTGAGGGGATAGAACTCTGCTTTGGCAAAGAATTTAGTTTGTCATTGTTGCACTTCTCGATGGCCATTTGTTACCTTATTGGGTATTAACTGGTGGTCCATATTCATACTGTTCTTGAAAAAATTAAATAATAGAAGAAAAAAAAAGATCTTCAAACAATAATAAATTCTTTAAGGATATTCATGAATCTTAACTTTGTGATTGGAAAAGTGGTGAAATATAATAACGTTTGAGGAAAAGATTTACTAAATTGGGCAATTTGGAATCCGGTATTCTAGAACAATTACTTTACAAAATATAATTTCTATTATCATATAATAAGAAAATCCTTTTCCAAAAAGTTTAACTTTTTAAGACTTGAGTTTATGCTTATTCGTTGTTATTATGTTTTTTTTTTTTGAAGAGAATAATAAACAAATTCAAGCACAATATGATTTGCACGTTTTGATTAGGTAAAAAAAGTAGCGTTTCTGCTACAAGTAACGAGGTGCATCTAATTATCTCTTATTAGTTCCTTGGCTTTAGATTATTCATTCTATTTACAGCATTACCAAATGTCTTAATTCATTCCAAGTCTTTAAGATCAGGTAGATTTCTTTAAGCGATTTCTCCAAAAGAAATGAGTCAAATTGGAACAAGATGCAGTGGAGATTTCTTTTACAAACACATAAATGAGAAGTTGAATTGAGAAAAAGAAAGAACGCACTTGTCACTTTGCTAATCCTTAATAACTTTAGAAAATATGATTATGTATTATTCAACAAGTTACTATTGTGAATCCACGAGATTATGGTTACATTTTTTCCTTAGTTGTTCTTTAATAAATTATTTCTGTTTGTAGTAGTTGCTCAATATTTACTTAGCCAAGGAGTAAACTTTATCTCAATTCTATAATAGTTGTATTGTTTTCAATGGGTAATAGTTTATGAATATTGAATTTCCCTTGCAGCAAAGAAAAAAAAAATCGGGATATCTAAAATGATTTGCAAGTTTCCTTTAGTTAGTCTTTGGCCATTTATCGCTTTTTAATAAATGTAACCAGGGGTCCATTGTATAGTCGTAGAGTGGGATAGAGAATGAAGATGGCTAACTCTTATTACAATGGAGTATTAATCTCTAATGTTAAGTAGATGGAAAAAAAAGCGTGGGTTGTAGTTATTCATTATTCAATCTCCGAAGATATTGAAACCGGAAGAAATAGAGGCTGACTGACTAGGGCGTTCAGAGCAAATCAAACTTTGCACAAAAAGAAGTTGTTTTAAGAATGAATTAATTTCCTAGATTCGAGAGTTAAGACATAGAAAAAAAAAGCCATTAAACAGGTTGTAGGTTAACTTGAATTAGTGCAGTATTAAATTAAAAAATATATATGATGACAATTTATATGGTCATACATATTTAATCTTTACAAACTCATTTATTCCCCTTTTTACAGTTTTCACACTTTTAACAAAATGGGTTTTACAAATTAAAGTAAATAAAGCATATGGCTAAATTAGTTAATATATTAATTTTAAAATGAATGATTTCCTTACGGGATTATATTACTCAAATTAGTATTTCCCACTACTATTAGTGAATGAACCCAGACCTCCACGGAATGATCTGCGAAATTTGACAAGGATTTGCCGATCTGCAAAGACAATAGTCGTTGAGCGTGGGAGCATTTTATATCGTTTCTTGTTATTTGTAATCTTGTGGGAATTTTTCTTAGTTGTCGTATGGATAGGACGAACAAACAATGGTGTTTCATGTAACCACCTCAATTACACACAAAAAAGCATTCATACGAATAGTAAAAGATTGAAGTGTAATGATACTAACTTGGAAGAAACTTAAACCTGATAAGATGAGCCAGGATGATATTATTAATGGTCGAAATATTAGTAAAAAAAAGATGTAATCATAACTGGAATATGAAATATCAAATGGGTAAGTGAGAAAACTTGGATTTGCGCTCTTTCTGCCCCTATTGTGACTTGCTTTTTGTGTTAAAAACACTGAGAAAGAATTGTAAATGAAAAGAATTTTGGTGCTTGACCGTTTAAAAAAGCGGTGTTCCGTACTATTGTCTGCAGCATATCCCTCCCATAAAAACCGATTGTCTATTGTCACCTTTATTCTCCAGGGTATTGTTCGTCAGTTGTTTACCAGAAAAAGAACGCCGGCATCAAATGACAATAGCCAGGACAATAGTTGTGCGTAAGACAAAAGCACGACTAAACATTTTTAGAGATACAACACGGCAACTGACCACCATTCACAATAGAGCCTTTTGTTTTTCAATTCTAGAAGTGGCCATTTATGGGGATTTGCAACAATGTCTTCAGGATTTTCTCTCGCTTTACTTCTCTAGGAATTTTTTTAATGCGGTATTGTTGCCAATCCTTTCCCTATGAAATCCGTCCTTCTCCCTCTTTTATAACCAGTTTTTTTGATCTCACAATGTGAGATTCTCACATTCAACAAAAAACACAAAAAATTTCTTTCTGACTAAAGAATTATACATAACACAATAGATGGCTCACGGAATTTAACGATACAACTTTATTTTAACCGGTCCCCTAGCCTATTGTCTTTGGAAAAACCCGCAGCATAAACAATATTAACAATTTCATTCTTTATTGTGTCCTTCATTTAACCACCATTGTTTGATGTGATGCAATGTGTGATGAACTATTAAAATTGATGGTAATCACCGGTTAAATTTGAGAATTTTTAGTTCCCAAACTCGGTTTTAGGTCCCTAAACATAGTTGGAAATTCTTCTTTCAAACACTCCTCCGTGGGTGGGTTGTTGTTGTTGGTGGTGGTGGTGTTGTTTTCCCTTTTCAACGTTGCATATCTCATATTCGCATACATCGATCTGATCTCAATTTAATGTATATCCAGACGTGAATCAATTACGCCTTGTGGAAAATTAACAAAATATATTTTATAATTTATATATAAACGAATTAAACTATCTGTTTATTTTGAACCAACTCCTCTTCTGTGCTTTATGAGTTAACTGTTTTTTTATCTTTATTTTCGCGCATTAATCCATTTTGCAACAAGCATTCTTCGCTGTTAAAACCTTTTTTTCGGTGTATTTGTTTATTATTTACAGATACTTTTAATATATATATATATACAATTCTCTTCTTCTTCTTTTTATTTTTTTTCCTTTTCTTCTTGTTTATATTTTTTTTCTCCTCTTTATACCCAATATTCATGGTTATCATATAGATAACAAACTATAAACTATTGTCAACTCAAAAAAAAAATTTAAACTGATATAACAGTTTTCTTTTTATCAATATAAGAGATATTTATACATATTCTTTTCACTAAATCTAAGTATCCATCAAATCTCAATCTCATAATATCAAATCTACAGACGGACAACCCACATTAACCCACCCCATTTTTCCAAACAAAAAAAGTATTTTTAACCTACTTTCCAATTTTACAACATACAAACGTGACCAAGATATCTGAAACGTCTGTGAAGAAACAAAATATATTAGATTCACATAATCATAAACACAAACAATTTTACTTTCAAAAAGTAAAAACATCTTCTTTTTAGAAATATAATGAGTGCTGCCCTGTATTATACATATCAACAACCACAACAACAATCAATGTCTTATAACCCAAACGTTAACCAATCACAACAACAAGGTCAACAACCACAACCGCCAACACAACTGCAACAACCTGGTATGATACCAAATGGGTTTCCACCACAGTATAGTCAACAACAACCAAGAATTCCTATAGGTGAAGCTTCTTTTTTTCCACCTCTTGATCCAAATTCTATTCCAACAAATTTTAATAATAATAATAATAATAATAATAACGTTCAAAGAATACGACAACAGATGGTTAATACTATGAGTAATAATCCAAGTTACACTAATAGTAATAACAGTAAAATATCGTCTTCACAAAGTCCAAATGAAAACAACAATACAAATCAAAAAGTGATCAACGAAAATCAAGATCAGATTAACGATAAAATTATCTTACCACCAATTACTTCAATAATAGAAAAGAATGGTAATAATAATAATAATAATAATAATAATAAAAATGGGTCTATTACATCGAATGAAAATAATAGTAATACTACACCAGAAAGAGAATTTGTTAATATTACTCCAGAGACTACCACAATAGTAAATACAGTGCCTATAAATGGTACAAATACAATTTCTCCACCGTTGAAGCAAGTTAAGATGGAACCACAATTACACCAAATCCCTGCTACAATGCCACCAAGTATTAATAATAATATTTCTCCAACGACACCAAATGTAATCACTTGGGATCCAATGAATAATAATAACAGTAATAATAATGAAGAAATGAAATATATGGTTCCAAATGGTCAAAATCCAAATATTGTGGCACCACCAACTAATGGTGCACAATTTTATACTCCAAATATGTATTATCAACCACCACCTGGTTTCCCACAACAACAACAACAAATGCAACCACGTCCAAATGAACCACAACAACAAGCGTATCCTCCTCAATACCAATATTATATGCCTGTATGTCCTCAACAAGGTCAAAATCCACAACAGTTTCAACAACAGGGCCCATCACAACAAATGTTGGCTAACCGCAATTTTACTGCTTTCCAACCAAATTATATTCCTCAACCACAACAACAATATATTGATAGAAAGGGTTCTATTGCTATGATGCCTGTTGGAAATTTTTCAGTGATGAATCCTGCTATGTATCCACATTTTGCTACATATAATGTTGCTGAAGATATTGATAATCCAAATGGTAATGGGAACAATATAAATAATGAAAATCATAATTCAAAGAAATCAAATAAGAAAAGAAAGAATTCCAAGAGTAAAAATTCAGACGATTTACAACCTAGTGATATCGATTCATTAGAAGAAGAAGCTTTAGAAAATGCTGTTTCAATTAATAATATTCCAAGTTTAGCTACCATTCAAACAAATTTAAATATTGCTAAAAGATTAAGAAAACAATGTCCAGTTTGTGGTAAGATTTGTTCAAGACCGTCCACTTTGAAAACGCATTATTTGATTCATAGTGGTGATACTCCATTTAAATGTACTTGGAAAGGTTGTACAAAATCATTTAATGTTAAATCAAACATGTTAAGACATTTAAAATCACATAAAAGAAAATTACAAAAGGAATTATTAAAGAAAGAAATCGAGTTAAGAAAAGCTGGTGGTACAAGTAATTTTACAAGTTTTGCTGATGCAACAAGTGATGCAAACTTAAGTCTATCTTCGAGTAATAGTGCTCCGATAAATAGTACTAACGTTGAACATCAGAATGAATCTAGTGTTGTTCCATCAGTAAATAATATCACTGAATCCACAAATGCTCCAGGTAATTGATTTTTTCTTAAATGTCGTGAAGATAGTTTCAAATGGATATAAAATTTTAATATTCAGGACTTAAATAAATATTTATTCATCATCATATAAAGGTAGCTGATTAACTGCATGTAATCAACAACAAAAAAGCTACGAGATAATTCATAATCTTTTAAATAGTGTATTAAATGCTTTGTTATGTAAGTTGAAGTGTTTCAAGATTATTGTAATTTTTTATTTGAAAATGTAACAAAACTCATTGATTTAACATTCTTTATCCGTGGATTTACAATTTAAAGTAAAGAAAAAGCTTTCTAATGACTTCCCCTTCAGTATGTGGATCCGTACCTTGGTTGGGAGGTTGATATATTCCGCTAACCTATTTCTATGTAGACAAAGGAAGCATGTAGGAGACATTAACATTAATATAAGGAAGATTCAAATTGTACTATTTATAAATTTATTCAAATGCATAAAGGCTGTTTTTGTTTTGAGAAGATCTTACATATTTCACTCATTTTATTCCAGTGGTACTATTTTTTTAACAAGGGGGTAGCCTATTATGGGTTTGTAGAATGGACATATATTTAAAAACTTCTAATAGAGAAGTTATCATAAGATATTCGACAATATATTGAATTAACATCCATTGAATTATTGTTTAAAAATAGTGAAATTTTCTGATACTGCTAAGAAAGTAACTTTAAAATGAATCATTCTTTTCAAGCATACGAATCGCTGTCACTACATCTCTAAATCTGATTTGATAACAAGTTTTTTCTATACTGTAATGACATTACAAGAGGTGTAGGATTTGGGACTGTGATTGTTGTAATATAATATGGTTATTGTAATGTCCCATTACTTGAGGTAAGTTGAAAGTGTCTTGGTCGTCATTGACGAGTTCGTCGATGACGCAAAATATGTTTTTATATATTTATCTTAAGTATGAAAAACATGTATCTTTATGTATTCTTATGTACGTTATATAGTAGAGGATATAAGAAACTAAGTCTGTTATAAGCTAAGATCTCCCATCCATAGTAATTGCCATGTTGTAACAGATTGCGGACATAATCGTCCTTTATTTTGTTACTATTTTGAATATTCATATTTAATCTAATAATCTGATAATAATACTATGAACTATTGTTCTATTAGATCTCTATTATATAAGGTAAACTATATAAATTAATAAAGATATAAAGAGAAATGAAGTTTAGATAAACCAGAACATCCTGGTTTATATATGACGTGAGAACTCATATTGGAGGTCATTATGGTGTACACCCATTAATCATATTAGTCATAACCATTGTATTCCCATTATGATATTGGTGATATAGTAACCATACTATATTACCATAATAACCTAATAACCATATTATATTACAACATAAGCTAAGATCTCCCATCCATAAGAATTGTCATTACACCTCTATGCAAAAAATTAAAAAGAAAATTTGATTTCGCCCAGGATCGAACTGGGGACGTTCTGCGTGTTAAGCAGATGCCATAACCAACTAGACCACGAAACCAACTATTTCTTGTTTTGTTGTCACACATGTGATTTTTTTAACTCATCTAAAAGATCATATTTTCTACTATTAAATCATCCCTAAGGAGTTCAGAAATTAAGCTGAGGGCTCCTAACTTTAACCCAACTTACAATAGTTGAACCTATAAGGTTTAGAAGTATTTTCTTCTGTTCCATATTACCAATAAGTATACTTAGGATTTCGATTCCATTTAAGTGGTCCTTTCTTTCATTCTTTCAACATGTCACCTATCAATGATTATGATTTTATCTCATAATTTCTCATCATTTCAATTATCATCAATTATGATTTCATCTCATAATTCTCTCAACATGTCACCTATCATTAATTATGATTTCATTTCATAAGTATCTTACAACTATCTTCGAAAATAAGAAGTTCTGTAATTTTAATTGATATATAAAGAACAAAAATATTACAGATCAGAATCAATTTCTGCTGGAATTATGAGTATAATTCTGTATCTTTATTAAATGATGTTTTAAATATGAAACTTAACTTGATATTACAAGCTATTTAAGTGTTGCACTTTGGGAATACACGTTTTTTGACTTGTCAAGATTTAAAAATTGAACATTTTTAAAAGAGAAAAATATATATAAAATTATTGTTAAGATATAGATATATACATAGTCTAGTCTCTACTTAAAGAGACTGAAGAATCTAATACATAATCACTTAAAACATGAGTTCCACAGGTAGAGAAGCCACTGGCGTCCAGTAATTTCTATACTCTTTATAAATGATATATTATAAATAAAAACAGACAAGCTCATATATAACATATATTTTACCTCCATAGTCCAGGTAAAAGAAATAAAATAACTTTACAACATCAGGGTTTTAATATAGTTCCTTAACTAGATCTGGGAAAGATTTACTCCGTGATGCAAGATATACGACTATTATGTTTTAGAAGAAATAGTTACTCTATGACGAAATTCTCATATAAATAAACATCTATTTCATTGTTGTAATAATGTTACCCACAGTTTATCAATTGTTTTGTTTTAAAGATTTACCTTAACAATTAAACAAGTTATAATAAAGAGAGGAAAGAAGTAAAAAATGAGGGTAATTTTTGTTAAATATGAATATTCTGTAGTTGAACCATAAATTTATCTGCATTCACCAAAACAAATGCGTTCTCTGTGATAATAGTCCCCTTTGCTCTTAATTTCCAGTTTTAAAGGTAAAAAGGTGATATATTCCATTTTCAAACAAATAGAAGTATGGGTATGTAACAATAGTTTTGCTCAACCTCATCCAGTTGAAAAACCAATTATATCGGGCTGGACTAACTCTCTGTGCAAATCCTTACCCAAGGCTGTAACACTCCTATCTTGTAAAGCTTATAGAAGCTACTGTGAAAAAATATTCTACAAAGAGTTTCTAAACATTAGGAAGTATTGTATACCGTCTGTTGTCAATGTGAATCAACCATCGTGATACTTGAATCCTAGTACAAATTAGGAGAGACAACGACCATTCTTTTTAAATTTCCTTTATTTTGATAATGTCGTTTCATATTTCTTAAATACTACAGTATGTAATTACTAAACAATCCATCGTATGTTAATTCAGTTGATAAATATATCTAAGAGTATTTTTAATGAAGAATAAGTGTAACGTATTTTACACTACTATTGCTGGAATACGGAATATGGACAGGGATAGACCCATTTGTGGTAATATCCACTGTATCTCTATGAAAGTCCATGCACTATAATTACGCCGTATGTTTTTGTCTTAATCTAGTAATCTTTCTATTACATTATTTTCAGTCACCCCCAGTGTCACCTGGTTGACCCCCAGATATTTTTTCTTTATAGACACTGAATATATTGTGACTGTGATATCTCATATATAAGAAGAGTACATTTCTGTGAATTTGTACTTTTTATTTTCTATTTTCTATATCTTTTATATTTTATATTTAAGGAGAAAGAATCATCGAATGAGGTTCTTTGAATCTTTAGTATTTAATATATTTTAATTTTATCTAAACATTCTATTTACAACAAAATATCAGCTATAGAGACGAACAGTGCTGGGAACTGTCATTTGTATGGCTGTTCATCTCTATAGCTGACATTATGTTGTAAGCAGAATGTTTAATAGATAAAAATAAATATATTAAATACTAAAGATTCAAAGAACCTCGT
>JAKTQC010000041.1:0-101751 GCA_030558655.1 Monosporozyma yasuniensis | reverse complement strand
TGCTAGAAATATGGTAGACAATGGTCTTTATAAGAACATAAGCCATAAGATCCTTAACCCTCATACTATATCATTATATGATATCTCCTTTCTTTTTATTATAATTCATGGTTAGATGAATAAATTATAATATTGGATTATTTCATCCCTTGTTTTAATTCTTCTATATACTGAATAGTTTTTAACCATTCATTAACCTGAATATTTCATGTCTCTTTATTTTGAGAATTTATATATAAAGGCGAGACATTTCATTTCTCATTTATATTATTCCTTTGATATCATTTTGATATATTTTTATATTTTCTATATAACCGAGAAGACTTTATAGTCATATATACACCAAAAACAAATATTTACATCATATAACATCTAAATTAAAATGCCAGAATCTAACAATTCAACCATCGATTCCCAGTTTTATCATGGTAGCTTGCTGTCTGAACATACTAATACTAGTACTGCTCAAGATCCAAGGGACTCTGACAATGACAGTTCCAATTCAACATCGATTACGAATTCCAATACCGTCAATGCCAGCCAATTCGCTTCCACTGCACCCGCCAATGATGATATATCATTACCTAACATCGCTAATCTTCATTTGAACACCAGTGATGACTTAACCGCCACTACCGAAACTAATCATCAGGTTCCTATTCCATCTTCTACTGCTCCTAATGATAATACCCGCCCAGGGAAGTCTTCTTTTAACCAAAACTCTACTCCAGCAACAAATGGTTCTCCATTACCAGCATCCACACCAGCCTTCACTAATCAGCCTCACCAAGAACCACAAACTTCAACTACCCCTCAAGGTTATACCAATTTCATTCCTTATTCTACTATGAATGGTATGCCATATTCTACTCAATTCCCACCTCAAATTACTGCTCCATTTCCAGCCCCATATCCAATGTATCAATACCCTTTTTCTAGTCCACAGCAATCGGCTCCAATCACTGAAGCCACTCCTGCTCAATTAACGAATCACAACGTTCCACCTGCTTTAAATCCATACTCTCCACTACCACTATCATTTGTAGCCAGTCAAGGTCAATTCACTTCATGGATTATGACTCTTGCCAATCATTTAGAAAAATCAGGTTACGGTGAACTTCTTCCACAACCACAGAAAGCACCACGAAGGAGACCAACTCCTCCCGAGAAAGAAGGTATTGAAGCTATCTTCTATCATTACGTACCAAAGGCATCTTACCCCGGTTGGATCGCCGATTCTATCGAAAAACAATTTGATACTTATGACATCTTAATCGAAGCCATAAAACAGGAGACACGAGCAACAGAACCCATTGACATCATGGATCAATTAGATGCCATGAAATTCAACGGTTCCATCACAGCTTATCAATTCCAGAGTACAATTCGTCATTTGATTGGTCATTTGACTGAAACTGAGCTTAATATCTTTGATCCTTTTATTAAAAGATATATTTTAAGATCCCTATCTGGATCTTATGAACCAATTAAGAAAAAATTTCTTACCACTCCTGTCAAGGAATACACCATAGATGACGTATTGGACCAAATCACTCGTGATTATGATTATTATCATCCATCTACTATATTATCCACTTCCTCTACTACTATAAAAACCCCTTCCAAATCAACTCCTAGAACTTTTTCAAACTCTAATAAACCATCTCATTCTCATGAGAAATTTTCGAATTCAAAACAAAACAATTCGAAATTTAAATTTAAGAATTCCAACCCTTCACAATCTTCATCGAAACCTTCAAATCATCCAGTTCTAAACATCACCACAACAACACATGAAGACTTGGAACCCACAACTCCTGATCCCATACTGAGGCCTATTTCAACTTGCCTAATCAACCCCGATCAGTACTTAATGCTGGACTCTGGTGCCAGTGTTACTTTAGTAAAAAACTCTGCTTTATTACACAATCCAATTACCCCTACCAACCCATCTATAACCATTTCTAGTTGCTCCCATAATCCCATTCCATATGAATCTGAAGGGACTATCTATATCAATACAATATCACATGGTGCTATACCCATTCATGCTTATTGTACTCCTACTATAGATCACAACATTATCTCTACTGCTGATCTACGTTCCCAAAATCTATACATGAATGAACGTAATCATTGTATTGAAGACGAACTAGGGGTGTCACAAGCATCATTTGTCTATGATACTCAGTCAACATGGTTACCCACACGTCACTTAATTCTACCCAAATCTACTTCCACTGCCACCATAAATGCTTTCACAACAAAATTACCACTAGAATTAATTCATAGATTATTCGGACATGTAAACGTTCAATCAATCTATCAATCCTTGAAACATAAAACAATTCAAAGTATAACAGTTGACGATGTGGATTGGAGTAATCTCTCAACATTTCAATGTGTTGATTGTATGCAAGGCAAGAGTCGAAAACATAGACACATTGTTGGCTCACGCTTAAAGTATCAACAAGTCTATCTTCCATTCCAATATTTCCATTCTGATTTATTTGGTCCTGTCCCATCTAACTCAATAGCTAAATGGTTCATATCATTCACTGATGAATCAACTAAATTTAAGTGGGTATTTCTACTTAAACACAAAGATGATGCTACTATTAGTCACATTATTACTTCATTTATCGCTACCATCGAACGCCAATTTAAAACTAAAATATTAGCCTTTCAATTCGATAGAGGTACTGAGTATACAAACAAAAAAATCACTACCTTATTGCAAGAGCTTGGGATTCAGATTGTTTACACAACCGCAGGTGATAGTGCTTCACATGGATCCAGTGAAAGAACCAATTTAACTCTGCTAAATGATTGTAGAACACTATTAAAAGCAACCCATTTACCCACATACTTATGGTTCTATGCGGTTCAATATGCTACAATTATCAGAAATTCCATTTACAATAAATCTATTGAAGGTTCACCAAGAAGTAAAGTAGGTTTATTTGGATTAGATGTAAAAGGTCTTCTACCATTCGGTCAACCTGTTATTTTAAATCTAGCCAAGACTCCCTCGAAGTTAAATTATAGAGGTGAACAAGGCTACGCATTAGTCCCATCAGAACAATCTTTTGGTTACTACATTTTTATCCCAACAACAGGTAGGGTGGTAGACTCCAGCAATTATGCTATTATAAGAGATGATGCAAAAATCGACAAGAACACAGACTATGATGATTCAATTTTTGATGACATTATAACTGCACTCACTGGTTCACTTGAACCAAATGAAGTTCTTGAACAATCATCCATTGATCCAACTTTTACACCTGTACTGGATACTACCAAAGATGCTGAATCAGATATACATAACCAGGTAGAATCGTTAAATGATGCCAATCTACTAACTGACATCGAAGACGAAGATCTTAATGATCTTGAAAACGATTCTGACACATTACCATCCCCAATTAATATAGAGAATGATAATGAATTACCTCTAGATATCTTACCAATATTACCCACACCATCACATCCACATTTAACTCCATCATCACCACCTTCTGCTGCTTCTGCTGCTTCTGCTGCTTCCTCTGCTACTACTACTACTGCCACTAATATCACTACCACTAACAATTTCAATGATTCCCAGAAAATTACCATTTCCACTCAAGATTCAAATGAATCCACACTAACTTCATCATCACAATCATCATCACCCTCATTAACTCTAACACCTTCCTCCCAAAAAAATACTTCCAACCCTACTACTTTAACGAAATCTTCATCATTTAAATCTCTATTTAATCAAAAAAGAGATTCAAAACACCCTTTATCTAGTCAAAATTTTTATTCTAACAATTCCACCTTGGGTGGTAAGGATAAGTTTATTAAAGGTAAAATTGGTAAGAAGAAGAAATCAGTTAATAACTTTAAAGTTGACTATATCAAGGCTACATCATGCCAAGTAAATTCTATACAGGCAACACATATTAGCCATTCATTGAATTACAATAGTGCTATAGCTAATAATCATGATCCGATAGAAAAAGATGGTTATATTAAAGCCTATCATAAGGAGATAAATCAATTAATGAAGATGAACACATGGGATACTACTCCAATAAACATTGAGAATGTCGATAAATCTCAAATTATCAACACCATGTTTATTTTCACAAGAAAACGTGACCTTTCTTTCAAAGCAAGACTTGTAGCTCGTGGTGACATTCAACCTGAAACATCCTACAAAAAGGATCTAGTAACAAGCATGGTACACAATTATGCATTATCATGCTGTCTATCTTTTTCGCTAAACAACGGCTATGACATTATCCAATTAGACATCTCCTCAGCATATTTATACGCTCCCATTGAAGAAGATCTATACATTAGAGCTCCACCTCACTTGAAGTTGAAAAATACTGTTTACAAGCTAAAGAAATCCTTATATGGTTTAATCCAAAGTGGACACAATTGGTATAACTATATTACCAAATTCCTCTTAGCAACTGTTAATATGTCGCTAATTCCTGGTTGGCCATGTGTATTTCAGAAACTACAAGGAAAGAATCATGTTATAATTGCACTATTCGTTGATGATATGGTCCTTATGACCAACAACAGAGAATATGGTGAAAATGTGGTAAGTCAAATTTCAAACAAATTTGACACTAAGGTAGTCAACCCAGGTACTGATGAGATTAATCATTATGATATTCTTGGATTAGAAATCACTTATGAAAAGAATAAAATAATGAAATTCGGTATGGTAAATTCTCTTGAAGAGAAACTTCCAAAACTAAACACCAACTTAGACAAACTAAGAAAGGTACCGGGAACTCCAGGCGAAGTTATAAATAAAGAAGAATTTGATGTAACTCTTCCAGAATACAAGAACAAGGTTCATTGGTTACAACAGGTAGTAGGCTATATATCATATGTTGCTCACAAATTTAGATTTGACTTATTGTATTATGTCAATTCATTGGCAAGACATACTTTATACCCATCTAAACAAGTTATCAGGTTAGCTAAAGAATTAGTACAGTTTTTGTGGTGTACCAGAAATAAACAATTAGTCTGGTACAAAGCCATGAACAATGATGCTAACTATTTGTCTGCCATTACAGATGCCGGTTTTGCAAATCAATCCGATTTGAAATCACAATTTGGTAACTTCTTTTTACTAAATGGTAACATTATTGGTGCTAGGTCCTCAAAATCCACGATTACTTGTACTTCCTCTACAGAAAGTGAAGTATATTCTATTTGCGAAGCTATCCCAAGATTACAAAATCTTAAGGTACTCTTGCAAAATCTATCTTCAAAACCAATTAGTTGTTTAGTCTTAACAGACAGTCAAACCAGTTTATCCCAGATTAAATCTAAAGATTTATCCAAGATTAAAAATAAATTTTATGGCTGCAAGGTATTAAGAATTGCAGAAGAAATTGATGCTCATCGTATCAATGTTAAATATATCAACACCAACTACAATATTGCTGACATATTAACAAAACCTTTATCTGTTAAAAAGTTCAACCATTTAACAAATAAATGGATGTATTAATGGTTATATTCTTATGGGTGGTATGCTAGAAATATGGTAGACAATGGTCTTTATAAGAACATAAGCCATAAGATCCTTAACCCTCATACTATATCATTATATGATATCTCCTTTCTTTTTATTATAATTCATGGTTAGATGAATAAATTATAATATTGGATTATTTCATCCCTTGTTTTAATTCTTCTATATACTGAATAGTTTTTAACCATTCATTAACCTGAATATTTCATGTCTCTTTATTTTGAGAATTTATATATAAAGGCGAGACATTTCATTTCTCATTTATATTATTCCTTTGATATCATTTTGATATATTTTTATATTTTCTATATAACCGAGAAGACTTTATAGTCATATATACACCAAAAACAAATATTTACATCATATAACATCTAAATTAAAATGCCAGAATCTAACAATTCAACCATCGATTCCCAGTTTTATCATTTATATTTAAATATTCTTATTCAAATTTTTAATCTTACTTCATGATCAATATTTATTATAGAAAGTTCAATTTGATGACTATTTTGAGGCTTAATTACATTGCAGGTAAAATAAACAAATTTCAAAAAAAACACTAAAACTTAAATTAAATAAGGAGAAACTTTTGATGGTCCACAAATACACTCAGACATCTTACGTTATAAAGTTAATAAAACCAACCTTAGCAAAGTATAAACAACATGTCAGAAACTAAATCCATTCCAATGCAAGACAAACCAGGTTCTTGTTTGGTTCATGCTGATCCAAATTTGGAATCTAAAAGCTCTAAATCTAAATTTCATTTCTTAAGAAAAAAACCCTCTTCAAAAGGTAAGAAAGAGGAAAATACTGTCAAAGAAAACAAAATGCCACAATCAACACAACAAGTTAAAGATGATAGTACCAAACCAATTGAAAAACAAACTTTAAAAACAAAAATTAAAGAGGCTTCCCGTTTACCAGATTATAAAAAGAGTTCGGCGGCTAATCCAACTCAAGATGAAAATAAGGATAACGTTTCAGTAAAAAGTGTTAATACATTAACCTCAAATACATCAAAAAGTATTAAACGTTTCTTCAAGTCTTTAAGAAAGAATAAGTCTATTAAAGACTCTGATCCAAAAGAGGAAAAAAGTGACAATGTTTTCACTGTATTTTCAAAAGAAAATGATGTTATTCATAAAACTGCTTTACCAACTAAACCTGAAGAGAAGGAAAGACTTTTGGGGCCATTGGATTCTAATGTATTATCCACTCCAAGTACACCAGATACAGTGAGAAAGATAAGTCCAATTGGAAATTCTCAAGAAAAACAAGAAACAAATCCTTATGAGTCTGTTTATAATACACAATCTTGTATTATTATGGAAGATAGTTTAAATTTCCAACCTCATACCAATAAAAATATGATCAAAATCTACAATATTTTAGCTACTGAAACTTTAAACTCAACTCGTGACCTCTCTAACGGTTATGTGTTAAGTGATTTAAGTGAAACCATTTTATCAATGTTAAAAGAAAATAATAGAACTCATGCTGCTCAAATTAAGATTCATATGGATAAATTAGCCAAGCAAGATCGTGAAATCTTTCATCTTCAGATGAAATTAGCTAATTTAGAAAATCAAACTGAAATTTCAAGTTTAACTTGTGAAGTACCAAAACAAACCAGTGAACCAAATAAAACCTTTACCAAAAGTGTGGAGACAATTCACAATGACAATTGTTCGGAAGATATTAAGAACCCTTCAAAACTAACTGGCGAATCTGCAAAAGTCAAACAGTTACATAATAGTTTAAGAGTATTAGAAGATACAAATGCAAAATTAGTTATTGCACAAGATGGTTTTAGGAAAGAAAAAATTCAACTTCAAAAGCAAAAAGAATTCTTAGCTTGTTACAAGAATTACTCAATTGAATTTATGTCTTACTTAAATTCCAGTTTCAAAGGTTTAGTCGAAGAAGATAGTTTAAAGCAATATGCAGATTTTCTCAAGACTGTTAATACAAATGATCTTTTAACTAATTCAATGATTTTTCAATCCAACCATTTAACTGCAAGTAAAGAATCAATTAACAAATTCTTTAATGAAATTGCTACAGGGTTGATTAAAGATTTTACTTCCAAATTTGCTAAATCAAATCAAGCAACTATTAAATTAGAAGAAGATTTGGGTAAAGCTAAAGAAGTAATCTTTCTTCAAGAGAAGAAGTTACAAGATTTTCATAAAAATTATCAAGTAGCCTTAAACCCAAATATTTCTCGTAGTTCTATTTTTGTTAATGAAAAATACTCTGATAAAAGTGAAGAACATATACCAATGCAACCATTATTTGGACCTTAAGTATATGGGATCCTTGCTATCCACATATGTTTTTTTTGCTGACTGTGTCGATTGTTGCATTGCTTAGTCAAAAACAAGGAAAAGAAATAAGGCTACTTTTTAAGGTAAAATTACTCTAAAATGAGACCATAGTGTATTATTGTCACATTCAAGGTATTTCGCTTTTATTTCCTCCCTCCGAGTTTTATCTCCGCTCGAAACGTATTAAATCCGCCAGGTAAAAAATAGAGGCAAGAAGAATGTATGTTATAAGGGAGCATATATAAGAACAGTGACTAACCTATTGAATCAATTGAGCTGGATTCATTTATTCTTTAAAACATTATAAGTAAAAACACCAACTAATAGTAAAAGTTCTCAAACAATTAGTAATGTTACATCCAAAAACCACCGAAATCACCTTTAAATTAAACAATGGTGTTCAAATTCCAGCTTTAGGGTTAGGTACTGCTTCTCCAAGAGAACGTGCCCAAGAAACTAAACAAGCTATTAAGGCTGCTGTTAAAGCTGGTTATAGACACATCGATACAGCCTGGTTTTATAGAACTGAACCTTATATTGGTGAAGCTCTTAAAGAATTATTTGAAAATGGTGATATTAAAAGGGAAGATATTTTTGTCACTTCTAAAGTTTGGCCAGCAAACTGGAATCATGTAAGTGAATCCTTAGATCAAACCTTAAATGATTTAGGTTTAGATTATGTTGATTTATACCTTCAACATTGGCCATTATGTTTCCAAAGAATTAAAGATGACAAAGATGGTGTTCATGGTATTAAGGGAATTCCATTAGAAAAAGAACGTAAGGCCTTATTTGAAGAAGGTGCCGACTGGATCGACACTTACAAACAACTGGAAAAAATTTATCAAGATCCAAAGGATAGGAGGGTCAGAGCTATTGGTGTTTCTAATTTCCCTGTCGAATATTTACAAAGAGTTCTTATGGAATGCGAAGTGAAACCAGCTTTAAACCAAGTTGAAATTCATCCACATTTACCTCAACTTGAACTTAAGAAATTTTGTGATGAACAAAATATTTTATTGACTGCTTATTCTCCAATGGGTTCTTCAGGTGCCCCAATTACCAAGTTACCATTAGTTAAAGAGTTAAGTGAAAAATACAAGGTTACTGCAAATGATATTGTGATTTCTTACAACATCAGAAAAGGTACCGTTGTTATCCCAAGATCTTTAAATGCAGCTAGAATTGCTGGTTCTATTGAATTTGCACCACTAACTGGAGATGAAATAACTCAATTGGACCACATTGGTAAGAAAGATCCAATTAGATACATCGACGAATTTTTTGCTCCATCTATCCCAGGCTTCACCGGTACTAAATAGATAAAAAATTGATAAAGTCATACAGTTTTTTAATTCGTTATATATAATATATGCTAATTATTTGTTATACAGTTTTATTCTTTTCTACGCTAAACTATTTATAAGAATATATTAAAATGTGTGCTAGTTTATGTTTATTTTGTTAGTATGCGTATTATTACAAATATGTACTATATTAAACCCCAATCCTTAATACTAGGATGTATAACCAAATCACGATCATAGATAAATGAGCCATCAGTGAAAAAGCCGAGGTTGTTGTTGAATTCTTTTAACGTTTCTCCCTCATCTGGGTTTGTTTCGGTACCCTGAGGGGTGAAAAGAGAACAGTCCTTTGGAACTACTGTTTTGAGAGTGGGTTGCCAGTCTGGATTATTGTTGAAAACATATTCTCTTATTGATTTAACGGTTGGAATGTTCTTATCCTTTAGGAATGAGACGAAAGTGTTTGTCAAATCGCTAAATATCTTACATGATTTTTCCGTTAACTTTGTTGGGTTTGAATGCGAATGTTCTAATAGCGCCACTTGGGCATCTTTCTTTTGGCCTGCTATAGTTGTCATTAGTTTTAAACTTGTGTCATAAACGTTTGGGGTACAAGTAAAAGTACGTAAGTAATTATTTTTCCCTTCAAGACAGCTGACAGTATGCTTTAATAAATAAGTATAAATGAAATAACCAGCATTCCATTTCATATTTTCACAAATTCTAGTGTTTTGATCTCTTTCTAAAATGATAGAATAAGGCTTATGTAGAATCTCTAGTAAGAATAAATTTTCGAATTGCAATGCGTCATTATCTAATCCATCAATTATCTTGAACATTAACGCTAAAATAGCAGTATAGAAAAAATGAACACACTCTCTATACATGAAAGGTTGATGTTTAAGTGTAGAAAAAGTTTTCAGGATTTTTCTTGAGCATTCGGTATACTGAATTATGGCTGATTCTTTGATATGTTTCAATTTTTGTGTTTTTGCTGGATCGTCAGCAACTCTTTCCATATTATCATCTATCAAAGAAATAATAAATAAATTCAATGTGATGCCAGCTGATAAATATCTGAATTGAAACATGATCACACGAGAACATATAACTTCAAATTGAAATTCTGGTCTTTGTTCAGTGTTTTGAACAGAAAGAATTTTATAATAATCTCTGAAAGTTTCAAGTCTCATAACAGGATGCAAATTTTCTCTCCATTTTTTTAACCGTTGATCTAATTTCAATGATTTATCTAAAAGTTTTTCAAAAGGTAAACTTAAAATGTTATTACTGTCAAAGCATGTGGCCATCATATCTGTTTCAAATCTGACTAATTGAGAGCCATAATATGTAATTGCCATTCGTAAATATGTATGATGAGAAACAGCATAGTCTATGGCATCTTTAAAGTTTGTCACTTGTTCATAGGGTCCATTGTCATGTATTAAGAGTCTGTTTAGATCTTTTAAGAAGATATCTTCACTAACGTATACGGGACAATTATTTTCAAATGCAATTAATGGTGGTTTTGATAAACGCATTGAGTTAAGTCTATCAACAGAAACACAATACCACCATAACCCTCTTGTCAATAAAAAATCGTTCTTTGATAATGTACTGTAATAAGATTCTTTATGAAGTCCCAACGATTGCAAAATATGCACTGCTTTTGTGAAAATATCAGCAGATACCTCATTCCCCAATATGATCAACACATATTTACTCCACAATAAAAGGGATTTCAAAGTGAATAAATTACTTGAATGGGTCATTGTTTTGCTAGAATAATAAGCACAATTAATAAACAATTTATGATCCATTTCTTTCATTTGATCTGGTGTTAACATGTGTTTATCCTTTCTCATTTGAATCCCATCATTAGAATATAATGTAAATGAAGCTTGAATCCCATAGATTAAACATGTATTTAATAAAAATTTCTCAGAAAAATCCATGGGTTCTTTATTATAATATTTTCTTACTAACATCTTTGTTTCATCAACATTTATAATTGCAGTGGTAGTGTATAATAATGAGGTATGCATATTTTCTAATAATCTGTTAGTCTGTTCAATACTTTCTGGTAAATCAAATAATTTAAAATTACCGTTATCATCTTTCTCCAGGAAAGTTTCAAAATTAGTAATTTTTTTCAAATGAACCATATACCATTTAGAAATTTCATTAAAATGTTGTTTTATAGGTTTATAAAATTCTTCTGAATCAATTTTTTCCTTTCTACACATATTCAATTTTTCATTAATCCATTTTAATTTATGTGCAGTTAATAATGTGGTTCTGTATTGTTTATATTTACATTTTGGGACAAATTCTTCATCAAGATTAGAAATACCATCTTTAATATTTAAATCTTCAATTAATTCAGTAGAGTTTACTTGAACATCATCTAATAAATTGACTTTCCTTAATAATTTATCGACCAAGATCTTAGCTCTTTCATCAAATTGTAAGTCGGCATTAGCTCCTTTTAGATTATTTGATGATAAATTATTATCAAATTGATGTAGATCAATAACCGTTGGTTCCAATTTATATTCTTTTTTAATAGTAGGTTTATTAATTTTATTTCTCTTTTTTTGCATGGATATTAATTGTCTTTTCTTCTCTAAATCCATATGAAAATTAAAAGTACATTGTTTATTACGTTTCTTACAATTATTACATTGTTTGGTCACAGGATCTAATGGTCCACATCTAATCTTTTTGTCTCTACACATATCACAAGCTTTAGTATTTCTCTTTGGATGTTTATATGGAGCATATGCAGTGGAGTCATTGGCTGGATCCATATTATTTTGAGAATTTGTATATTCTGAAGATACATCTGTATCATTTGATGGAGCATATGAATTTGGATTATTAAGTATAGTAGTATCAATTTCAGACATTGCAGGAGAATGACTTTTTGGTGATTGACCAGAATCTGTAGTAGAATTTCTACTTGTATCAATAGGGGAAACTTGATGAACCGTATGTTGTGGAGGTAACTGTTGCTGTTGTTGAGCCTGAGGTCCAGAAGGTATCATTTGAATACCTTGTTGAATTAAATTTGATTGTTGTTGTGATGGAGACATTGCCATTGCCATAGCCATATTGTTATTGCCCATATAATTGGGAATTTGTTGTTGTTGTGGTGGTGGGATACCCATACCATTCCATGAAGCATATGATATGGATCCATCACGAGAGTTCATACTCATACCCACTCCATTAGGAATATAATTTTGGAGAGGAGGAGCTGAACCCATGGTACCATTATCCATCATAGGAGTTTGTAGTTGTTGTTGTTGATAGGCTGGAAGCATACTGACCACGTTATCACCCATCTTAGGTCCATTCCCCATATCAACAGACCCGTTACTAGCAGTAGAGTTATTAGTAGATAAGTTATTATTATTATCTGTGTTATATATTAATGGATTATGAACCGTGTTATTTAAAGTCACGTCATCATTCTCAGGTTCATTTCCAATATTACCGGCATTTGGAAACCCTTGTGGATACCGAATGTCAGAATTCATGCCCGTAGCATTATTAAACGCCATCCTTTGAGTGTTTAATTGTTATTTGAGAGGTCAATAATACTATGATAACTAGATATGTTTTGAATCATACTGTTGAATGTAAATGTATTCATCTGTTTGACGTTTTTATGTTTTTTTTCAATTTTATGTTAAAATTTGAAATTTTAAGAAATCTTGACATTTTCATCGAACGATAATTAAGAAGTTTGAAATCTATTGAAGAATACAAATAGCTACAGTTATAACTGTCCCGTTTGATAAGTTTCAGATTGGTGAAACGTTTAATTAGGATTAATTAGGCAAAAATTTTGAGTGTAAAAGCACCAGAAAAACAAGAATATGGGGATTAGAGATTTTATTATCAGTAGATTGGGTGGAACCGC
Source organism: Monosporozyma yasuniensis (assembly GCA_030558655.1). Taxonomy (NCBI): domain Eukaryota; kingdom Fungi; phylum Ascomycota; class Saccharomycetes; order Saccharomycetales; family Saccharomycetaceae; genus Monosporozyma; species Monosporozyma yasuniensis. The sequence goes on along the minus strand of JAKTQC010000041.1, from coordinate 88,632 downwards.
CAGCGATTCAATTAATGAACAAGGTGAAAGATTGAGTAATAATGACAAGGAGAAAATCTCAAAAGAGATTAAATTAAGTGATGGTAGTGATTCTACCAAACTAAGTGAGAAAGAACACAGTGATTGTGAGGATTGTTCTGGATCTGATGAAGAGACCATTGAAGCAGGTGAAAATGTTTTCAATAAATTAACCATTGATTGGAATACACCATTATACAACTCGTCAAAGGTACCTAAGTTACATTTTATTATCCCTACGTCCCAGAAGGACTGGAAACATGATGCCTGTAAAGAGAAACCAGGAAGTGTTCAAGATAAAGTCTCTGATTGGTGTTCAAAACATGCACCCGAATTTGAAAAGAATAATATTGGTGATGGTCAAACTTTAACTTGTAGTGTTACATCTTTACCAATAAATATAATGGACATTGATGTAATGCGCGGTATTAAGAATAATGTGTTGGTGTTACCACATTTCATTTGGATTAACGATTTACATGCTGATAAAGTGGATGAAACATTAAATGCAATTGTACCAGATTTATTATCAGGTGAGTTAGATAATGAAACATTATTTGCTAAATATGAACAATTAACCCCAGTACATGAAGATGCATTTGTATTTATTTGTTCACATACTACAAGAGATAAAAGATGTGGTGTCACAGCACCATATATGAAGAAAGTCTTTGATAAACATTTACAAGATCATGGCTTGTTTAGAGATAATTCAAATCTAAGACCAGAAGGTGTAAACACACAGTTTATAAATCACGTCGGTGGCCATAAATATGCTGGTAATGTTCAAATTTATCTACGGAAGACAAGAACTTTAATTTGGTTAGGTAGAGTGACACCAAGACATATTCCAGCTCTTGTAGAACATTTAATTGTACCAGAAGAACCAAATTTACCATTCCCAGAGAAAGTACGTTGTATTAAGAAATATAAATGGTAACATTGAGCTAGTAATAATCAGATAAATATATAAATATATTTTTGTGTCATTTTTTTGTATAATCCTGTCACTAAAGAATAAAATAATTTGCTTTTTTGATAGCGATTTATTTGCAATTCAAATAATTCTTAAGTCTTTGCTTGTAAGTTATGTGAAGAGACCAAACTAAGAAGATCCATAACCTCATTGAAAGCATGTCAATTAGACATTTTAGACGTGTGGGACCTGCTGTACTGAAAGAGGCAACTCAAGAACAAACTTCTATTGCTATTAGTGATGCTACGATAGAAGCAGATTCCAGATCTCATCAGTCTGGGGAAAGTAAAGAGAATGAAGAAATTAGTAGTGAAGAGGGAGATAGTAGTGAGAATAGTAGTGAAAGTGAGGATGATAGCAGCAGCAGCAGTGAAGATGAAGAAATCACATATCATAAGCCTGTATTCTTGAAGAAGAAGAAGGTGCAACCACTACCATCTGAAGAAATGAGAGTTACCAGAGAAGCTAAGAAAAAACAATCAGAACGACGAGTCCAACACTCATTAAATGTATCCAGAAATGTAGATATAAATAAGATAAACATCGATGAGAATTATACCACCACAGATAAAGATCTTTTGAAAAGAACCATTGAATTGAACGATGATGATACTATTGATCCCGAAGGAGAACGTACCAAATGGGAAACCAGACAAGAAACCAGATTGAAACGTGAAAGACAAGTATTAGTGGCCAAACAATTAGAAGTAGAAGAAAGACAAGAACGTCATTTGAAAAGATCTGTTCCTTTAAAGGCAGATGCAACTTCTATCAAGGATAATTCCACTTCGATAGAACATAAAAGATTCAAACAAACTATCAATTACAAACCACAACGTGTCCAATCCACTAATTTCAACACTGAATTGCCATCTACCACCATCAAGGATCCAACTGTCAATGATGATTCCAAGAATAACGAATTCTCAATATTATAACAATTTTTTCAGATTCTAATTAATATAAAATCGGGATTGAAATATTTCAGTATCCCTTCCAACTAAACTCCACTTTTAAATGCGAAAGAACAAGCTAACTACAAACAAACAAACAAAATATGTCATTACAACCATTAAGACCAGAACTACCAGCATTTTTAGATCCATATTTACCTAAGAATAAAGCTAACGGTAGACCTTTTATTACTTTAACATATGCTCAATCCTTAGACTCGAGAATTTCTAAGGGGCAGGGTCAAAGGACAATCATCTCACATGAAGAGACAAAGACTATGACCCATTATTTAAGAGCACATCATGATGGTATTCTAGTAGGCACAGGTACTGTCTTAGCGGATAATCCAGGGTTAAATTCTAAATGGACTCGAGCTGAAACTGTTACCCCTGCTACAATGTCAGAATCACCAAGACCAATTATTATTGATATGAGACAAGAATGGAAATTTGTTGGTTCAAAGATGTGGGAATTATATAATGCAAAACAAGGGAAAGCCCCCATTGTGATTGTACAAGATGAACCACAAATACGTGAACCTGATGTTACATATATTATTATTGGTCAACCACAATTTGAATGGGGTACATTATTGAAAAAGTTAAGAGAAGATTATGGTATCTATTCATTAATGGTGGAAGGTGGCGCTAGTGTCATTCAACAATTATTGATTAGACCAGATTTAGTCGATTCATTAATTATAACCATTGGTTCAACCTTTTTAGGTGTTCATGGTGTTGAAGTTAGTCCTGAAAAACCATTAAATCTCGAAAATGTCGATTGGTGGAAAGGTACAAGAGATTCTGTCATGTGTGCTACTTTATCCCATGATTAATTACACATTCCAATAATTCATTTCTATTTCTATTTTAATTCTATTTTATTCTAATTCTATTCTAATCTATTGCACATCATTTTCTTTTTTTTGAGTAGTCATTGTATAAGGAAATGTTAATAATATATATATTTTTTTTCTTACTTTAATATAATATATATAATTTATTTTATTGTACAAATATTAATGAAACATGCCTTTCCCCATATCTCATTAAATGCCTGAGTTAAAGAGTAATTGTAAATATTAATTGTTGTTGATTGTTCAAATTACATACAAATTCTGTAACTTGCATAACGACCAGAAGTTTCACTCTTTCTAATAATTTTGACAACTTCACCTCTTTTTAACCCAAGATATAATGCAACAGGATCAGCTCTTTGAATTCTTGGTAATTGAGATTCTTTTAATCTATATCTTCTTAATAATTCTTTCTTTTCATCAACAGATAATCTAATATGTTTTGGAACTAATTCATGATGTGTAATATTAACTACAAGAGATGCTTCATGGAAAGTTTCAATAGTAGCAGGAGGTATAGATGGAACCAATTTCATAGCACTTGGTGTTACACTAGTTTGGTAAACAAAGATACCAGTTTGATAATTTTTTTCTTGAATATGAATGACAAAATTTTTCATTGTCTTAACACCAACAGATGGTTCATCACAAAATTCAACCCAAAGAGATCCTAATTCTGGGAATTTAGCAACGGCCTCTTCAGTCGGATTGGCTTGGAAGGACATCATCTTACGTTGTGGTCTACCCATCCCATCACAATATTTAGCTTTGAAATCTTCTAATGATAAATCAACTTCTTCTTGAGTGATGAAATAACCTCTATCTCTAACCATCTCCTTGACAGTCTTAAAAGTTCTCCATAATCTTCTGACGTTTCTTTCGTTTTCTTGATCCATTGCTCAATGTTCTTCTTCGTTGCTCTCGGTTGACTTTATTTCTTCAAGCTCATCTTGTCAATATATCATTGTCCTTTTCATTACAATTTTAAAGATTTATCTTCAATTATTTTTTGTTCTGAAAAAAATTTTTAGAGTGCGTTCGTGCAACGTGACAATAATACCGATTTTATGATCACAAAAGGCTTTAAAATATATTTATAGTTAATGGTTACTAATATTATTATTATTATTATTATTATTATTATAGGAATACTTGGATATATGATATTTACATGGTGACGGATAAAGTGAAATCAACGCTTGACCCAAGTTGGCATCTTTCTGGCCTTTAATTTACCTGGTTTCTTTCTTTCGACACGTCTATAATCTGTAGTTAGACAGCCAGCTTTATGTAAACGGGATTTCCATAATGGATTGAATGCTAAAAGAGATTTCCCTAAGGCAAGACTAATGGAATCAGCTTGTCCCGTGGTACCACCACCGGAGGTTAAAGCATAAACGTTAAATTTTCCTAAAGCTTGAACCACTTGTAATGGATACATTATCGATTCTCTATCTTTAATGTTAACAAAATAATCATTCAATGGGCGATCATTCACTAAGATTAACCCTTCACCTTTCACAGTATAACATTTTGCACTTGCAGATTTACGTCTCCCTATAGCAATGGATCTCCCTTGAGAATCTAATTCAGGAATCTTATATGTTCCATCATGAGTCTGTTTCCCATTAGATGAGATAAGAATATCTCTATTATATTTATCCATCTCTAATTTCACTTCTTCATTAATCAATTCTGGGTCTAAAGCATTTAACTTGTTTAAACAATAAATTAATTGTTCATATTGTGTTGGTTTCAATCTTACACCAGAACCAGTGGCACATCTATATTCTTCCAATGTCAGCCAATGTACTGGTATTTGTTTGTTCTTGGATAATAGTAATGGATCGGTCACTGCGACTTTATGTGGGATCTTACCGCATTTACTAATTAAATATTCTAATCTATTAATATTGTTTTCATGAACGGGATTCGCAGAATAAAAAGTGGGTAAAGTTGGAACGATCCTTGTTCTTGTCAAATATTGTAATGAAGTTCTCATTGACGAAAACCCTCTAACATGATTAAACATTGTCATGAGAGCACTATGATGTTATTGTTATCTTTTTCTAATTCTTGTTAATGTTCTTCTCCCTAAACCAATCTTTAACATTTTTACATCATTTTTTTACAATAATAAAATATCTTTAATTTGATTAAAAGATGATAATTTAACATATACAATTACAAAAGAAGAAGAAGAAGAAAGAGAAGAAGAGATAAAAGTTAGAAATATCATTAAGAGACATATTCATTAATAAATTTTTGGTATATATATATATTTATCAAAAACTATAAAAATTGAATGACATTAAATAAATTGTAGTAAGAAGTTGAAAAATAAGTTTTATGAAGAGTTAAAAATTAATTTAAATAATCCGCTTATTTAGAAGTGTCAACAACGTATCTACCAACAATTTGACCCTTTTCCATCTTGTCGAAAATTTCTGGTAAGTCAGATAATGGGGCAACAATAATTGGGGATTTAACTAAACCTCTGACGAAGAAGTCTAAAGCTTCTCTGGTATCAGCTCTGTTACCGACGTAAGAACCGACAATAGAGATAGACTTGACGACATGGGAGAAGACTTCAGATCTACAGTAAGCACCACCTGGTAAACCGACTAAGACAACGGTACCGTTGGCTCTGACGTATCTGGTAGAAGCTTCAATAGCGGCTTCAGAAACGGAAACGTTAATGACACCGTGAGCACCACCGTTAGTAGCCTTGATGATATCACCTTCAATGTCCTTAGATTTAGTGAAATCAATGAAAACTTCACCACCTAATTCCTTGAATAATTTGGCCTTTTCATCACCACCATCAATACCTAAGACTCTGTAACCCATAGCAGTAGCGTATTGGATAGCTAAAGAACCTAAACCACCACAAGCACCGGAAATGGCAACCCATTCACCAGCTCTTAAGTTAGCAGACTTTAAGGCCTTGTAGACAGTAACACCAGCACATAAGATTGGAGCAACTTCGGCTAAATCGGTACCAGCTGGGATTCTAGCAGCTTGAACGGCATCAGCAGTAGCGTATTGTTGGAAAGAACCATCGTGAGTGTAACCGGATAAATCAGCATCTGGACAGTTAGATTCGTTAGATAATTCACAGTATTCACAGGACATACAAGAACCGTTTAACCATTTAATACCAGCGAAATCACCGATCTTCCAACCTTTAACGTTTTCACCCATACCGACAACAACACCAGCACCTTCGTGACCACCGACTAATGGTAACTTGGTGTCTAATGGCCAATCACCCTTCCAGGCGTGTAAATCAGTGTGACAAACACCAGAGTATTTAACGTTAATTAATAATTCGTTAGATTTTGGAGTTGGAACTGGAATATCTTTGTATTCTAATTTACCACCGTTAGTTTCGAAAATAACACCCTTTTGAGTAGTTGGAATAGACATTTTTAAATTTATTTGATTGATAACTTTAATAAAGCTTGGTTATCTTTAAGTTAAGATAAGAAGAGTGAAATTAAACTGAAAGTGTTAAATTTATAAATTAAATCATTATCAACATTTTAGAGATCTGACAAGTATTTATATTAAATTTATTTTGGTCAAAAGTTCAATATATGAAATAACCTGATTAAAATTTAACAAAATCAACAACAACAAAATATTATTATTATTATTAACATGTCCATTCTTAGCAATCTTTCTCAAATATTAAATTAACACGTTGTTAGGATATTAAACACTACCAGCATATTATTATCATCAGTATTATTATCAGTATTTTGTGACACCTGAGAATTTTATCAGCTTTTCCAAAAAAACAAAAAAACAAAAAAACACTGAAAATAAACAACACGATACAAAATTGCGACAAAACGGGAATTTGTTAAAGAAAATCCGAAATTCATAAAGAAAAATTATCTGGCAAGAACCCTACCGTTTTATATTAATCCGAAATTGTCAGGGGATGCCACGTATCAGGCAACCCTAAGCCCTGTGGCCACTGAAAAGGTTAACCACTGAAATATACTGAAGAGGTTACTGATAAATTACAATTCTACAAATCTACAAGCATATATATATATGTGTGTGTGTGTTTGTGGAAGGTTGAGTTAAGCTTGTTAAGTGTTTGTTGTAGATACCTTTTGATAACTTAGTTTTGTCTCATTACTATGGGCCAAACGTCATAATAAGATTTGACCCACTGTCTGTAATAACGTAAAAAGTATAGTAAGTAATACTGCAAAACCGGACACCCCGTCTAAGCCTGAACCCTAGTCTCACCTCCATTGAAAGTCCCAAACCTCTTGAACCCGTCCTGTCCTCGTTTGTTTTTATCCAAGTTTTAATTGAGGTAAATAAAATGAACAGAATATTAAAATCGTACCATTTTAAAATTCACTATTATCATTGTTAAAATTGCCACCACGTAATATCATATTGTATATTTCCCTCCCTTCACAAACCTTTCCTTTCTTTAAAGAAAATATCACTGTGGGGAAGTTTAAAGCGGAAATTTGTCCCCACTGTGAATTCAAGAAACAGAAAGAAAGAAAGAAAATAAAAAGTGGAATCCCCCCGACATGTCCCAAAGGGGAAACAGGATGCCCGGGCATCCACTAATCCTACTGCACCCACACACCAGCGAAAAGTAGCACATTACAGGGTTCTTTGCTTTTGAGAACAGGGCCAAGAGAGAGTGGTTACAGGGTTTGTAGATATTGAACCCTTCATCTAATTATTAAGAGTATACACTCCCCTTGACATTATAACAGTTAATGCAAATATATAATATAATATAATATAATATATTATATTATAACTCAGTAATAACGTTTTCCTGGTCTCTCTTTAAAAAAACGTAAATATGTAAACTCAATAATATAATGAATAGATATCCAGTTTATTTAAGATATCACGGTGAATATATTACCAGAAAGACTACACAAGATACACTTAATTCTCCCCTTGATGTTAAATCTTTAATCATTCAAGCGTTCCCACATGTGAAAGAAGAACAACCATTACATTTATTCTGGTGTAAATCAAAAGAAAGTGGTCCTTTATATCCATTAATCACTCAGGATGATTATAATATTTTTGCAAATTGGCATAAACAAAACTACCATTCTTTTTTAAATGTTTATGATTCAATGGATGATATTATCTTAATTGATAAAGACCATTTTAAAGGGTGTCTTGATAAATTAAATGAATTAGTGAAGTAATAAACATTCAACTACCCCACACCCAATATAATATATACATTATATATAAGTATATATATAATTTGTGACACCCCATCGCCATAAATATTACTAGTCGTTCGACACGATGAAAATTTTTCCAACAAAAACTTAAAAGCTTTAATTGATATTTAATTTATTATTATATCTTTAACAGAGCATCGAATTAACTTAAAGTAAGAAGCATATACAAACAAACATATAACCAATCAATTAAAGATGGAAACTGAAGCTGAAAAAAATATTGAAATTTGGAAGATTAAAAAATTAATTAAAAGATTAGAAAGTGCTCGTGGTAATGGTACTTCCATGATTTCTTTAGTGATTCCACCAAAGGATCAAATTTCAATGATGCAAAAAAAATTAACTGATGAATATGGTACTGCATCAAATATTAAATCTAGAGTCAACAGATTATCTGTCTTATCTGCCATTACTTCAACACAACAAAAATTAAAATTATACAATAAAGTTCCACCAAATGGGTTAGTTCTTTATTGTGGTGATATTATTACTGAAGATGGTAAAGAAAAAAAAGTTACTTTTGATATTGAACCATATAAACCAATTAATACTTCTTTATATCTTTGTGATAATAAATTTCATACTGAAGCTTTATCTGAATTATTAGAAGCTGATGATAAATTTGGTTTCATCGTTATGGATGGTCAAGGTACTCTTTTCGGTTTATTATCTGGTAATTCAAGAACCGTTTTACATAAATTCACTGTTGATTTACCAAAAAAGCATGGTAGAGGTGGTCAATCTGCTGTTCGTTTTGCTCGTTTAAGAGAAGAAAAGAGACATAATTATGTGAGAAAAGTCGCTGAAGTCGCTGTTCAAAATTTCATTACTAACGATAAAGTTAATGTTAAAGGTTTAGTCTTGGCTGGTTCTGCCGATTTTAAGACTGATTTAAATAAATCTGAATTATTCGATCCAAGATTAGCCGCTGCTGTTGTATCTATTGTCGATATTTCTTATGGTGGTGAAAATGGTTTCAATCAAGCCATTGAATTATCCGCTGAAACTTTATCTAACGTTAAGTTTGTTCAAGAAAAGAAATTATTAGATAATTATTTCGATCAAATTTCTCAAGATACTGGTAAATTCTGTTACGGTATTGATGATACATTAAAGGCTTTAGATTTAGGTGCTGTGGAAACCTTAATTGTCTTTGAAAATTTAAATACTATTAGATATGTTTTCAAAGATTCTGAAGATCAAGAAATTATTAAAATGGTCGACCCAACTAAGAAAGATAAATCTTATGTCTTAGATAAAGCCACTGGTAAAGAAATGGATCTTATTGAAGAAAAAGCTTTAGTAGAATGGTTAGCTGAAAATTATAAAAATTATGGTGCTACTTTAGAATTTATTACTGATAAATCTCAAGAAGGTTCTCAATTTGTTACCGGTTTCGGTGGTATTGGTGGTCTTTTACGTTATAAGGTTAATTTCGAACAATTAATCGATGACTCAGATGATGAATATTATGATGATAACTCTGATGAATCCGATTACGATTTCATCTAATTTAATTAAATTTTACTCCCATTCACTTATAATTTATCTCTTCCCGTCTAATACAATTGGTCTAATTTTGCATTTATTCATATTATCCAACAGTCCATAGTTTATATTTCTCTCCCCCACTCTTTTTTTTTTATAATATTTTACTATAGATAAATATATTATATATAAACTAAATTTTTGTATACTTTCTCAAAAAACTTGTATATTTATTGTTTTCCAAATTAATTTTAGAAAATTTGCATTTTGTTCTTTTAATAGTTTTATTTTACAATGGGATGTTTATATATATGACTCTACATTTTATTTAATTTATTTTTTAGATTTTTTGGTTTGTCTCTTAGCTTTCTTAGACTTTAATAGTTCTAATGCATCAGTCTTATCATGTCCAATAATAGATTCATGACCTCTTTTCTTCACTAAAGTATCGGCAAGATTAGTTAACCCACCAGTTAAATATTTCTTTCTCTTATCCTTACGAATCTTTTCATGTAATAATTCATTTAATTTAACTTTAGCATATTTAACTTCGTCCTTTTCCATAGTCTTATTCATCTTCTTAGTCTTATTCTTAGCCAAGAAAGTATCTTTACTTTCATCATCAGAGTCCACATCAATACCTAAATCATCAGCAGCTTTCTTTAACCAATTATCATCTTTATGTAATGATGTAGAAGCAATATCGTGATCAGCTAATTCAGCAGCCAGTTGGGTACGTTCTCTTAATTGTGAAACGACGTCTATATCAATTGGCATTAATGGAACAGTCTTTTGCCATTTCTTATTTTTAGCAGCTTGTTTCTTGCTTGTGGATAACACTTTACGTAATTTTCTTAAGGGACCCATAGCTTCTTGTGGGGAACAAATCATCACAGAGACACCTTCATTAGTACCACGAGCAGTTCTACCAGATCTATGAATATAAACATCAGCAGTACGAGGTAAATGATAATGGATAACATGTTGAATACCTGGAATATCTAAACCTCTAGCGGCAACATCAGAAGCAATCAACACAGTTGGCTTTCCTAAGACATTATTATGATGAGATTGTTTTTCATACCTTTCCAAATTCTTTAAACGATTCTTTTGTGTCATAGAAGAATGAATTTGAAAGGATGAAATATTAAGGAAATTTAAATAACTGTTTAATTTCTTGACAGAATCAATGGCATTACAGAAAATCAAAGTTTGACCTGGGTACATCATTAAGAAATAATAGACGTATAAGTCACGTTCTAAAGGAGCACATTCGATTAAAGATTCTTTAATTTGAGAACTGACTTTATCTTCTGGATTAGTATCAATGATTAATGGTTTGGATTTGAAATGAATCTTGTTCATTAAATGTCTTAGGACAAGTTCTAATTCACCTTCTTCTTCACCGTTCTTATTCTTTAATTTACTTATAGAATGATTTGAAGATAATTTATTGAAAAGGTCAATGGAAAAAGTAGCAGAGAAAATCATGGTTTGCCAATAAGATTTTTTACCATGTAATTGATGACGTCTTTGAGATAGTAATTTTAAAATCTTTTCAAATTCATCAAAATGACCATCTTGTAATAATCTATCAGCTTCATCAAGAACTAAAGTCTTAATTTCAGCGAATCTATCAAGTAATTCAGATTTCTTTTCTAATAATTCTAAGAAACGACCTGGAGTGGCAATAATAATTCTACCACTACCTTTATATTTCAATAATCTTTCTTGTTTTTGAATGGAAAGACCACCAGTTAATGATAAGATGGCATATTTATTATTACCGGTAAGAATCTTTTCAGAAACGTTTTGTAAATGTTTAGTAACTTGTTGTGCTAATTCTCTTGTTGGAGTAAAGATTAAAGAAATACAGCTGGTAGTATCATTACTTTGGAATGATTTAATTAAATTTTCTAAGATTGGAATACCATAAGCTAAAGTCTTACCAGAACCAGTGGAAGCTTTACCCATAATATCTTCACCTTTTAAAGCATATGGAATTGCCTTTGCTTGAATTTCAGTTGGTTTGGTGAAACCTAATTTAGATAAACCCTGTAATAATGTCATGGATAAAGAGTTATCAATCTTTTGCCATTCAGGTAATTCAATTTCAATATCATCCAAATCGATGTTAGAAGTAAACACATTTGTCTTCAATTCATCAGTGGCACTTTCATATTCATCATCAGAGGCTTCATCTTCTTTATCATCTTCATCTTCATCTTCACTATCAGTGGAGGCGGCACTTAATTCCCCTTCTTTAATATCATCAAAATTTTTGAATTCAATTAAATCATCTTCACCATAAGCTTCATCAATATCATTATCATCATCTTCATTATTTTCATCCTTTGCTTCTTCTTTATCATCCTTAATTATTAATTTTTCTTCTTCTGGTTTATTTAAATCGACTTCACCGCCATCTTTTGAATAAAAATGTGCTTGACCATTAATAATTTTAATATCGACACCATCAATTTCTTCTAATCCATAAAATCCAGAAAAATCATCTAAAGTATCACCAACTTCAACTTTTTTCCATTTCAAATCTTTAGCATGAATTTCATTCTTATTTTCAGTCATCTTGTTGTGTTGGGATGTGTGTATCTTAGATTTTAGATTAAATTATTGTATTGTTAACATTAAAACTTGTTAAATAAAGCTCATCTCTAAAATTTTTCCAATTCTTTCTTATGAAAAAATTAAATCAAGAAAAAAAAAACTTTAAGCTCATCTCATCTCATTTTGAAAGAGAAGATATCTTGAAAGACTAACCAAAGTCACAATGTTGAAAAGAGGTAAGAAAAGTATTACAGGTAAAGCCATTGGCCCACATGGATCTCAAATTAAGAGAATTAAACCTCAATTGACTCGTCGAATTATTAGAAGATATCATTTTCTTTTACAAAGAAAGCAAACATTACTTAAATGGTTAAATATAAAAGATAAGACATTAGAGAAGGATGATTCTCGAGTGGTAAAATTATTTAAAGGTGATCAACAATTTCAAAAAGGTTGGAAATTACGTGGTAATGATATGAAATTGAAAGATTCAAAGATTGAAGAATCATTAATTAAATTACAACAACAACATCAACAGACTAATGGTGAAAGATCTGTATATTGTTTGTATTTGGGTTATATAATGAAGGAGATTAGAGATGAAGGTGGTATTAATACATATCAGGAAGCCAGTCGGATGGGTCAAGATTCTAACCGTGGTGGTGATTCATCAAAATTACTTATTCAATGGTTAAAAGAAATTGAATATAAAGAAGTTGGTGCCACTGCATTAGAGATTGGATCCTTAAGTAAATATAATGCAATCAGTACTAGTGGTATATTTAATCCAGTGGCAAGAATTGATTTAAACAATCATAATGATGAAGATGGGATCATTAAACAAGATTTTATGGAAAGACCAATTCCTCTCACCTCTAAAGAACAATTTGATCTCGTATCATGTTCTCTTGTATTAAATTTTGTCCCTACTCCAAAGGAGAGAGGTGAAATGGTTCATCGATTCAGTAAATTTTTAAAAGATGATAAAGAAACATATTTATTTATTGTCTTACCATTACCATGTATCACAAATTCTAGATACATGTCCTTAGAATATTTCACAGAGATGATGAAAACATTGGGATTCCAAAGAGTGAAACACCATGAGGCAAAGAAGTTGTGTTACTTCCTCTTTAGTCATAATAGTGTTGCTACCAACCCAACTTCCAATGACTTCACCAAGAAACGTAAGTTACAAGATGGTCCTGGTATGAATAATTTCAGTATTTTATTGTAAAGTTTCCCGCATACAGCAATCGAACCCACGCTTCCCCACGTCTTTACAAACCGGACAAATGACCCCACTTTCCCGATTGGGAGGGCGGTGCTTAGACATCTGACGATTTTTTTGTGTTTTTTGTATTTTCTTCAAATGGGAACAACTAAAGGGAACAACTGAGGTTTATTGCTTGTCATATTATGTTAGTGGAGTAAATGTTCCTGATTTACTTTAAGATCTAAGGGAGATATTTTCAATTAAATATAGTTTATGTCCCAGACATATTATTCCATATCTTTCAATCAATCAATTAATCCTATATATATATAGACATTTTTTTCTTTATTACATTGGGTTAACTGCATATAGAGCTAACAGAGTAGTATTTTATTATTACTCATTTTTTTGATACAACTCTTTTTTTTTTAAGGAAATTTGAATTGAAGAAGAAAAAATAAGGATATTAACTTCTCAATCTTTTTGATTATTAATTATTACTATCTTACAAATAACTGACATTTTGCTACAGTATATTTTATTCAATTAAGGCAATTGAAGTATTGTTTGTTTGTTTGTTTGTTTTTTCACTACACTATACTTCATTTTCTATTCACCGTTTTGTGGTTTGTTTTTTCTTCTGCATATTACAAGTAAACTATCACTAGAACTATATCACATACACACACACTCACAACAATTAAAAGATAGATATATATATATATCAACATTTACTATCTGTGATTCTGCTTTATTTCTAATACATCCCTTAAGTTTTGTTGTAAATAAAATAACCATATTCAAAAGAAAAATAAAATTAAACTAAAAACACAATGAGTTTACCATTAAATTTAGATAAAAACACATATATGAGTGATACTTTAACGAAACATGTATTTTTCAGTAAAATTTTACCAATTTTACCAGTTGAATCTTCATTAAGAACTTATCAAGAAGTTGAACAACAAGATTTTTTCCTTTATTGTAGATCAGTCGCAATAAATATTGCCATTTCAAGAGATTTAAATCCTATTATGGAAAATGCAATGGATCTTATTGATGAATTATTAGCTAATGAAGCAACGATTATTTCACAAGATATTGGTGATGATACGATTCAATCAATCTTAATTGTTGTTAGATTAATCTCTGATATTATGGAATATTATTGGATTCAAACTGAAAAATTAAATACTAATGAATTTAATCCATCTTATCAAAAACAAAGAAAGACTATGAAAACTGCTACACCAGGTTTTGCCACACATAGACCAAGTTTTCATACAATGACTCCAGAACCATTAGATCCAGCTATTGCTACTAGAGTTGTTAATCTTTCTTTAAGAATTAAATTTCATACAAGAACTTTTAATGTTTTAAAAGGCATGGCATTATCTTCAGTAAATGCCACAAATAATAACAATACAAACAATAGTATGAGTTATAATTTTGTTAATAATAATATTATGCCTTCTTATAGAAATTATTTAGAAGAAAAAAATTGGCCTGCATATGCTGAAAAGATTGATTTAGCCATTGATTATACTTTAAAATTTATATCTGCATCAAATCCAAATGAAATTATTAAATTTGTTCAACATAAAGTTATTACTCCATTAATTATTAACCATATTGCAAATGAATCTAATGTAATACAATTTTTGGATATTTTTGGTACTTTTTATCTAACACATAAAAATATTGGTAATTTCTTAGATATTGTGAAAAAAGTTTCATTAAATATGAAAAAATCAATTTTGCATTCATTATTTTTATACTATGCTTCAAAATCTTTCTTATTTTGGATTATGGCAAGACCAAAAGAATATATTCAATTATATCAAAATCTTTTACATCGTAATAATGAAAATACTGATCCATCAATAAAAGAAATTCCAACCACCGTTAATGTTTTATTCGATAATATTTATTCCCATTTTAATGTCACCCAATTGTTAACTACTACAGTTGAAACAAATAATGAACACCATAATGACCAACAACAACATCTTAATGTTTCTACTAATATAAAAAAAAATGGTAGTATCAATTCTTCTACTACTCCTCATCCAACAAATAAGCCAATGTTTGAATTATCAACACCTGTATCAGCAAGAAGTATTCCCACTCCTTATAGTCTATCATCAAATGATAATCACTCTGATCCATCTATTGCATCTTCAGCATTTGGTGATGATAATTCACAATTTCAATTAAACCAAAGGCAAACTGCAATGAGAGATCAATATCCATTCCAAGCTGGTCCTAATAATAACAGCACTACCAATAATAATAATGAAACTGCAACCGCTGATTTTCAAGGTGGTTATAGATCTTCTTCACATTCTTTAGAAAATGTTTTAGAATTGTACACAAATTTTCATAATTTAGAATTGTTATCTTATAACTCTATCTTAAGATTTTTATCCATGCTTCTATTCCTGGATGTCGAAGTGTTTAATGAAATTAATAATACGAAATTTAAAAACATCTTAGATGTTCATGATTCTAATAATGATAATGCTGATGATAACAGTAGTACAAACAGCCGTCATCATAGTAGTAACAGTAGTGTTCATATAAATAGAAGTGGTTCGATGAGTCCAACATCACATGAAGATAAATCCCAAGGTATAAGACATTTTAAACAAAATTTAAAAAGATTTACCTCATTATCATCTGCGCCAAAGAAATCAAAACAAATTAAGTTTTTAACTGTAATATTAAAGAACATTAATGGGGCACAAGTTTCTTGTGATTCATCATTAATCGATTCAGCAAGAACAATTTTGTCTATAATGACAATGGCTTCTTCAATTTCAATGTATAATCGCCAATTACCATGTGTTCAATTTGTTAAAAGATTGTATAAATTTATGGGTGCTAATTTAGATGTTGGTAAGAATTGGAATGTTACACCAAATACATTCTTGGTTCATTGTTTCGATAGAAATCCAAAAATTCAAAGAAAACTACAGTTAGAATTCTTTGCATGCGCTTTGCAATTAGAACCCGAAACTTTCTTACCTCATTTAAATTTAGAGAAAGAATTATCAATTTTAAATTTAGAATGTTTATCATTGTATATTGAAGGATTCAGAATCTTTTTCCATTTATTAGAGAAACAACCAATAACAAAAGATGTGGCCAAAAAGACTTCAGAATTTTTCAAGACTTTGTTTTACAATATTGCTGATTTATTATTAAAAGAATTCCCATATTTTGATGAAACAGTGACAGATATTGTTGTTTCCATCTTAGATGGTTCTGTCTTAGAAAAATTTGAAAAGACTAGAACTTTATCAAATATTAACATGCCAACTGCTAAAGGTACGGCTGAATCTATTCTTTCAGATGCTGCTTCGACCATATCATCTAGTACCAAGTCTATGCAAAATAAAGGTCCAGCTACTTCATGGGACTTAGAATCAATCTTACCATCTATGTCTGGTTTGCGCAGTGCTTCGGATTTAAGTCTTGATGAAATTGGTGAAACAGATAATGAAGAAGAGCTTACTGATACAGACAACCCAAGTTCAGATCTACCAAGTTTAGTTTCACCAAGTGCGCAACATGCCTTAACTGCTAATTTACAAAATAAAAGATTTGCTCCTTTATCCTCTCCACTTGGTAGTGAAAGATCTAAGACTAGTCCTGCTCCTTTACAACCTCATACTCCTACTTCATCTCATGCCATTCCAACATTATCTTCTCCCAAGCCACATAACAGCAGTGGAGCTAAAAGTTTATTATCTCCAAAGCAAAATTACCAGTCTACTTACCAATCGACAAGAGGTTCCTCTAGAAGGTCGTCTGATGAAAGATTATCCAAATTTATATCTACCGGCAGAGCCTCATTGAAGCAACAACAATTACATGATGGCAGTAGTAGTTCTGTGTTTGCCCAAAATTCACCTGTACTATTCGATCAAGTTAATGCTTCCGATAATGATTATGCAAGAACATTGATGATGATAATATTCAGTATTTTCAAAAGATTGACAAATTATTTCATTCTTCCAAGTAAAGATACTGATACTGCTGTGTGGGCTTCTAAGGATTTTAGAAATGTCATTAAGCCTATTTTTGTAGGAGTTATGGATAAGAATACCGTTTTACAAAATTCCGCTCAATCATTCATGGATGTGTTAATTAATTATATTGATGAAACCTGTGAAGATGCAGATGAAGAAAAATTAAACGAATTCTACATATTAAGTAGTTACACTGTTACCTTATTTTCTGCTGCGCTATTCGACATGAAGGTTGATAATTCCAAGAGATTAATCTTACTTCAGATTGTTGTGAAATACTTGAAAATTAGAACTCAATTAAACAAAGTTGCTACCGATTCAGGGAAGCTAAGTGGTATTATAGAGATAGAAACTTCTGTCTTCCCAATCATGACAATGACACTTGGGGCAGGTATTTTCATATCATTATTCTGTAACATGGGTGAATTCCCGATCCTTTTAAAAAGGGCATATTCTGATTATTACGATGCCCTGAAATTCTACAAAAAGTACGTCGGCGATATTGACAGTACTTATCTTTACAATATTGATTTTATCAAGGTGATGGCCATGGACAATTACACTGCCTCTGGGTCTGTCGCATTCCAAAGAAGATTGAAGAACAACATTTTAAAATACATTAAATTGCCAGATTCCATTCTTCTTGATGCAATGAATGTATTGTACAAGAAGTGGATGAGCTACACAAAGCTTCAGTTCCTTGATCAACAACAATTAAGTGATTTTAGAAATATTGCTGGCATATTGGCAGCCATTTCTGGTGTATTCTTGACCACAAGCTCCGAAGTTTTAGTTGGTTTCAAGAATTTTCCTCATCTTAATATTATGCAAAAGGATATTGCTAGGAAGATAAACTATTTTGTTAAACTTCAATGCTCATGGTTGAATAACTCTGAGTTACTTACAAGAGAAAATTCGAGAGATCTTCTGAGTATTGAATTGCATCCATTATCATATGGTATTTTATTTGCTAACTTGAAAACTAAAATTGATGGGTTAAATACTGTCGATTTATCATTACCTGATCAAGAATCTTCATATATTTTACTTGAACAAATCATTATTATATTGAGGACCATTTTAAGAAGAGACGATGATAACCAAATCATTATTTGGTTTTCTTCAAATTTAATTGAAGCTATAAGCAATGTAATAGATCTTGTTCAGCGAATTGATCACACTTCCATAAGATATTATAAAGCCATTATCCAAATGTCTAAAATGTTTAAAGGTTTAGAGCATTCTGAAGAATGTCTTTGTATTAAGCATCACTTTAGCTTAAAGAATAAATGGATCAAATTGGTGATTTCGTGGTTCGAAGAAACATTAAACAAAGATTATGATTTTGAAAATATATCCAAATCACACAGAGAAATGGATCTTAAAAAGAGAGATCTTGACATCTTATATATTGATACATCCATTGAATCATCAAGAGCCCTTGCCTATTTGACTAAGGATGTTCCTTTAGAGGTTCCATTTTCCAACACTAAAGAAGAATTGAAGAGATCCACAAGTGTCATATTTGGTAACTATTTTACCATTTTATTGAAGGGTCTTGAGACAAGTACAAATCTGGATAAATATCCAATTGCTTTAAAGCACAAAATAAGTCTACTAAATGGTAACTTAATCACGTCTTTAACTAACTTGTCTATCGCAAACGTTGATGCCAGCTTTCAATTCACCTTACCAATGGGTTATTCCACTGATAAAAATATCAAAATCGCATTTTTGAAGGTGTTTATCGATATTGCAAATAATTATCCATTCCAAAAGACACAATCAAGGAAGACTCAACACGAAGCTATCACAAGCTTTGTCAATGTACTTCTAAAGTATCCAGAATTTGTCTACTTGGGAAGTCTTGTCTGTTCATCCTCGGAAATCGATGCATATGCTGCTGGTGTTATTAATGCTTTTGAAACAATGAATGCAGGTCATATTGCTGTTTTAGAGTTAATTACTTCAGAAATTCACAATGCAACTAGATATTTAGACGTGCTTAGACGAAATAGTTGTGCTACAAGAGCTCTTTCTCTTTATGCAAGAGCTAGAGGTAATAACTATTTGGTTAGAACCTTGCGTCCCACACTTCAAGAAATGATAGATAAAAAAGAATACTTCGATATAGACAAATACGAATCCCAGGAAGAGCTTGAAAGATCGGTCAGTTTATTTTTGACTTATCTTGACAAATTATCAGATGCAATTGTTGCATCTATTGCCTACTTCCCACCAGAATTAAGATTAATCTTTCAAACTATTTATAGAGAAATGAAGAATAAGTTCCCTGATTATGCTTACCTATCTATAGGTTCTTTTGTCTTCCTCAGATTTTTAGGACCAGCTTTGGTTTCACCAGACTCTGAAAATATTGTTATATCTTTTGATTATGAATGTAAGAGATCATTTATTTTACTCACTAAAGTTATTCAAAATATGGCTAATGGTTCAGATGATTTTACTAAGTGGCCAGCACTTAAACCCCATACTGATGTGTTAAAGAACTGCAGCAACAAGATCTTTGGTTTTATCAAGGATTTGTGTAACACTGATGAAGTTTTCAAAGTCCCTACCTCTGATTCACAGACTCAAAACTTATTTGATTATCACTTTTTCCACAAGTTTTTGTATGAACATGAACTTGCTATAAGAGCTGAAACTGTTAAGGCGGTTCATTCTTCCCCACAATTTGAAGCACTAAAGGATATTGCCGGTGTTGTTGACGATGTATTCGGAAAACTTGGTCTTCCAATGTTAGAATTATCTCACGATTTACCTCCATTTGTTAAGGAAAATATGGATAAGTACCCACAACTTTATGAATTCATGAAAAGACATGCTTTTAAAGCTATCTCCAGTGATGAAAGGGAGAGCTTCTCTGCCATACAAGAAACAATGTCTGCTACTGGTTTGCCTATCCTTATCGTTTCTTGTAAAGAATTGGGTTCAACTGTTGACAGTTTAGATGTTTCGATATACAAAACCCTTTGTGCATATGCAAAGATCTGGTCCAATAAACATTATGTGGTTTTAGATTGTACAGGTTTTGGGACAGGTGAGTACGAATTTAAGAAGATATGTACAATTCTTTTCAATCTGCTCCCTGATATTGTCTTCAAAACTTGTATTAAGTTTTATTACATTAATGCAACCGACACTTTTATGAAAATGTGGATTCAATTAAGAATTAAAGAAAATCCATTCAAAGTTGCTGGTGTTCCATATGAATTTTTAAATACCACAATGGATCAATCAATTATTAAAGGTCTAGGATTAACCGCTGATACACTTCACAGTCTTCAAAATACACGTATCTCCTTGCATGATATTGAGTTATACAATGAAAATCAACACAAATTCTGTCCTGTTACATTAAAGATTGGTTATAAGAATTTCCAAATTTTACATGAGGTTCCAAGAATGTACCAAACAAATAGTCCAAGTAAACCAACAGAGGTTTTGTTAAATGACGTCTTCAATTTGGTTGATATTTCTACAGTTAATGTATCAGATATCACCGGTCGCAAGGATGAATTTACAGTAAACTTCTTTGATGGATCTCGTCTAATCTTCTCCAATGCTAAATATTTAGAAATTATTAAAATGTTCTACTACGCTGAATCCAAAGTTGACAATGAATATAGCGTCTTGACTGCAGATGTATTGGAAAAGGAAAATAGATATAATACCAACAGAGATGAAATTGTAGCACATTTATGTTTGGTGATTTTGGTTGGGTTGTTTAGTGAAGATGAATCAATTAAGAATATTTCATACAATCTACTGGTTTCTACACAAAATGCATTCCGCCTAGATTTCGGTACCGTGTTTTATCACTCCTCTGAAGTGTATGTTCCTCGTGATACCACTACATTTTTATCCATCATTACTCAATCTCTAAGTGTTACGTCGCCAGAATTAACTCCATATATTTGGAAATACATGGTTGATGGTTTAGAAAATGGTGTTATTGATCATAGATCTATCCCTACTGTTGTCACATGTCTATCTTTTTGGATAGCTAATTTCTATGATGCTTTCTTTACTCGCAGTAATTCAGATGGACCTGAAGTTGCATCTCACGTTATTCAGAGTTTAATCCGTTTAACTATCGAAGAATCCGATTTTGCTGCTGTTTATTTGCAACAAATTTGGTACAAATTTGCTTTGGATATTAGATTAACAACTCTGGTAGTGGATGAAATTATTAATCATGCACTTGAAAGAGACTCAGAAAACCGTGAGTGGAAGCAAGTCATTACATTATTAACATGTTTCCCAACAGTTGAAGTTGCAAGTCAAATCATTTGCAGATTTATGGACGTAATTAAAAATCTACTTCCTTCTTTAACTTTAGAATCTTACAATCATAGTTGGTCTGAGTTAGATATATTAGCAAATATTTCAATTTCATTATTTTTTGAATCTCCATTGTTAACCCAAATGTATCTTCCAGAACTTCTTTACATTATTGCTTTATTGATTGATACTGGCCCATCTACTTTAAGATTGACCTTACATAAGTTATTGATGAACATTTGCCACTCATTGACTATAAATGAATCCTTGGAATCTGACGACAGAGAGAAGTTATTAGCTATATCAACTGCCTTCTCTCGTCAAAAACTTAATTTGATTGCAGGATTCAGCCAAGATAAGGGTAAATTAGCACCAATCTTTAACACTACATCGTTTACTAGTAAAGTTAGTTCATTGGAAACTTTTACTGCCAATATTATTCTTGTCATGGAATTCAGCTCTAAGGCTGAAGCATCCTTCTGGAAAACAAAGTTTAAGAAATATATTTTGGACGCAATCTTTAGTTACAGATCATTTTTATCAGCTAGAGCTATGATGATCCTAGGTATTATGGGTAAGAGTCGTTGTTCAGAATTGTTATGCCGTGATTTGTTATCAGAATCGATGCAAGTATTTGCTATGCCAGTATTAAATGAAGATACAATTTTCTTAACCATTGCTCATACATTCTCGTTGAGTAAATTAGTCGAAGGTATGGATCCAATGCTACCAATAGTGAAAGAGATGTTTTGGCTTGCTAATACACTTATCGATTCTCCACATCCAGTTTTATTTGAAGGTGCTTTAATTTTCATTACAAATTGTTTGAGACAATTATATTCGGTACATTTTGATGTTTATAATAAGAAGAATCTTCCAACCGTTCTTATTGAAGGAAGAGAATTTGCCAGTGATTTATTAGATGAATTAGATGAATATGCTGGAGTAAAGTGGACAGTTACAAACTTCCCACATATTATTGCCAGTTACATTATCAGAGGTTTATCCATCCCAGTTATTAAGGGCACTTCTCCATTCTGCTTGAAGTTGTTATTTGAAAATTCTTACAAAGAATATCTATTAAACATGAATGATAATCATTATTTGGTGTATTTGTACTTATTATACTTATTATCCACACCAGAACATTTCCACGATATATTACATGACAATGACATCAATCACAAATATGTTAAATTAGATGGACATAACAAGATTCCAGAAATTTTGGCAGATTGGATATCCAGTGATGGAGAATGTTCTAATATTTCATTATACCAAAGTGCAAGATTATTCAGTTCTCCAATTTCTGATGAACCATGCAAGTATAGATTTTCTCTAGTTGTTAGGTACTTATTGGAAAAGAATCCAACTTGTGTATTCAGATTCTACACGGTCATGAGAAAGGAATTGAGAAGAATATCTTCCCTGGAAGAAGGTTCAGATTCTGTATTAATTTCATTTGATATTATTAATTTATTAATTACGCATCCAGAATTTGAAGAACTAATGGATTATAGTAAAGAAAGTGAAACCAACTTAAAAAAGAGAGGTTTGAGGATGATTCCAAAATTTGAAATGTTTGATATTAATGATATTTCAGCTGAAAAAGCATATGGCCATGATACAGATCGTATCTATGGGAGAAGAAGACTTCTTACAATGATTGCAGGTAAGATGACAAATGATGATTTTCTTTAAGTAAAATATAGCTTTAAATAATTAGAATCTATATAATAAATGGATTATTACTTATTATTATGACCAGGTGGAGACTTAAAATCTAGAGAGTTAGAATCAATTATGAGATCATGAAGGTATATCATTGATTTTTGAATACTAATTCTTTAAACTTCAGTGAAGTTCATTCCAACAGTATCCATTCAATCTATTTCAATTAACTGTATATTACGAAAGTGGAACCACGTTAATATTGTTTATTTTAATTCTAAAAGATGTGAATCTCACAGTTGGTTTTATTTCTAGTGCCGATTTGTTTTTAAGTAAAAATTTATGTAAAAGAAAAACTATGGGTTATTGAAACTTATCAAAGAACACAGCAGATAAATAAATATTCTGCCTTTATAAGAAATGGGATTACAGTTTAAAACGTAATGAGTGACTGCCAAAAGATAACGATATATCTGGAAAAAAATTAAAACAAAATAAAATAAGAAGTGAGAAATTTACAGCAGGAATTAAATATTAAATACGAACAAATGAGAAAATATGTTTTTTCTCCCTGTGTCTTTAAAAACAAATAAAATGTTGGTACCTAGAATTGAATAAACTTTGAGGTTACTTTGACTAATTAATTATTACTTTCAAACTTTTCTATCTTCTGTTAACTCAATATTTAATTTTTCTAATAGGGATCTATTTTAAAAGAGTAATACAATTGTTCATTGTGATTTAAATATTTCAACACAGCTTAAACTTGTAAAATATCATATTTAATAAATTTTGTTTATTTTTTAACTACTCCTTTTATATTTTGATGTTTTATCCATTTTTAAAAATTTAAATAAAATACCAGAACTTTTAAAAATTAATTTACTAAAAGTTACCATTTTTCTCTTTAACAATTCCTTTAATGCTTTCAATTAAAATGTGAACAATTATACTATAAAAAGTAAATAAAATCTTCAAATTTTGAGAGCATTTTTGATAAAATTGGGAATCGACGGTTGAATTGTTAGATTCTGGCATTTTAATTTAGATGTTATATGATATAAATATTTGTTTTTGGTGTATATATGACTATAAAGTCTTCTCGGTTATATAGAAAATATAAAAATATATCAAAATGATACCAAAGGAATAATATAAATGAGAAATGAAATGTCTCGCCTTTATATATAAATTCTCAAAATAAAGAGACATGAAATATTCATGTTAATGAATGGTTAAAAACTATTCAGTATATAGAAGAATTAAAACAAGGGATGAAATAATCCAATATTATAATTTATTCATCTAACCATGAATTATAATAAAAAGAAAGGAGATATCATATAATGATATAGTATGAGGGTTAAGGATCTTATGGCTTATGTTCTTATAAAGACTATTGTCTACCATATTTCTAGCAATTTTTCTATAAAAATATATATTTTTGAATAAATGGTGTTTATCATTACAAATTTACAATCAGATGCATTTATTATTAATACCAAATATATTTTTAAACTTTTTTTATTAACATTTTTTTTCCCATCAGACCAAAACATCTAATTATCAGTAAAAGGCCTGATAAAATTAATATGTTAAATATATTCTCTTATCTCCCAAAAAATGTGATAGAGGAAATCGGCACCACTTCCCTGTTTAGGTAATATTCTCTCTAAACGATTTATGAAAATAATCAGCCATCAAAGATAATCTACGGTTTGACTGGTTCGGCTGTTGGAACACCAAAAGACGCCGATGTAGCTCGGTTAACTACAATGTCGTCGAAGATTCAATGAATATATAAAAAGGAATTATGTAAATCATGCACTGGTATTTCTAGGTTTATTATAAAAGAACCAAGTCGAATTGTATACTATTTTAAGAGATCCATAACGTTTAATATATCTGTTTAAGTAAAACTAACTACCCTTCAAAAATCAAGAAATAACCTCTAGGTAGCCAAGTTGGTTTAAGGCGCAAGACTGTAATGTTTAAGAACAATTAGTTCTTACAAAGTAATCTTGAGATCGGGCGTTCGACTCGCCCCCTGGAGATATTTTATTTTTGCCAAAAATTTAAACCATTGTGCGGGTAACGTTATAATGAATGAATAATGTAAAAACAGTTTCGGAGTACTTGACAGCTACAATATAGGAAGACTTTTGATTGATAAAGTTGGGTTGAGTCAACATAATTAGTAGATGATAAAATAGCATCCAAAAGTTAGTCTTGTTTCAATTCCTAACCCTTTCTTTCTAAAAAGTTATAAAGTTTTGCAAATATAAGAGGAGGGAGTTTAGAAGAGAGAATTGAGTTAAAAAAGAATTATACATATATAGACGGATAAATATATGTATTTAATAAAGATAAAAATATATATATTTTTTGTTAAATATGACATTCATTTAATGTTGAATCTTGTTATCGGTAGTAGCTCTTTGACCAGTAATTTCATTATAATTTGGCAAACCTTCATTATTACCATCACGTTCTAAATCCATATTTAAATCACCATTATTGATACCGTCAACATTTGATGTTAAAGGTAATTGATCTTCAGAAGAAGGTTTATTAGAACTAGAAGCAACTGTAGTGTTATTATTTTCAACGTTATTTAAATTTGGATTATTGTAAGGCCTTTGTAAGGAGGTTTCATAAACAACATAAAAGGCATGGATAATAGCAGGGAAGAAAAAGATTAAAAATAATAATAAATTTAAAAGAAAATCTCTTGATAAGAAACCTTTTCTAATAATAACCACAACTGGGGGGATAAAGACACTTAAAGCAATTAAGATTAAATCATCTTTATTTACAGAATAAACATGAGGAGGCATTTTTGGATAATAGAATATAGATATATATACTTTTATTGATTGCTTAATTTAAACAACGACGTGGAACGTAAAAACTCCACGTTTAAATAACTTCCCTTTAAGCATCACCTTATCAATTGTTATATATAATTTTTTTCAAAAAAATAAAATAAAAAAAAAGTCACTAAGCCTATTTGAAAGTTTCAAAAAATTACGCGATGCGGTAATTATGACAGAAATAATTAGATTTAAACAGTGATGATAATTCAATGAATACTATTTAGCAAAAGTATATTTGAATGCGTGATGATGCTATATAAAATGCTAATAAATGTATACAATCTATCTAGGGATATATTAAAGTATGGGAAATAAATAAATAAATAAATAAATAAAATAGCAAATTGGTTAATTATTCTTTTTAAAATTCTATAGTTGAAAGATGAAATTAAGTGCAAAAAAAAAGTTACTTAAACAGATGGGTGCAAGTTCATTAAGGGTATAGGGTCATTATTATTTTTTATATTATTATTATAATTTGTAGTATTTTTGTTCCTTTTTTTTATATAATATTTTGACTTTTATTTTTATTTTAGTATGCTGCTGTATTAATATTAGTTAATGTTGTATCATCCATTATCATCATATCAACTTCTTCTTGTGTTAAATCATAAAGACCATATTGAATAGGGTTATTCATATTATTATTATTATTATTATTATTATTATTATTATTATTATTATTAGAAGCAACAAATTGCATATTTTCATAGCCATTACTCATATATTCTTCAATTTCATAATATGGTTCTGCATTATCGATAGTAGATGTAGTATGATTTGTATATTCCATTTGACTTGGTGAAGTAGACATTGGTGTCATTGTGCCACTACTACCGCCATTATTCATATTCATATTATTCATACTCATATTATTATTATTTTGATATCGCCATTGTTGCTGCTGTTGTTCTAACAATTGTTGTTTTAATTGATAGAATTTATTTTCATCATCAACTGATGAAGTTGGCGAAAGTGGTCTATTTGGATCATTATTTGTGTCACTTGAGAATCTTTTTCTTTTTATAGATTCTGGAAATGGAGATTCCAATTCAAAATGAGAACAAGCTCTTTTAAGAGTTTGTGTTTGTTGTTGTGAGAACATTTTATATTATAGTTAATTTATTTTCAAAATGCAGGTCGATGAGATGAGCAAAAATAAAAAAAGAACACAGTATTATATATTGAAAATTGAAGTAAAAAACAAAAAAATACTGAAAACACGTCAATTGTAGTAATTGATATTGGGAATATGAATATATGTATTAAAAAGGGGAGGAATATGTGTGTGCTTAGTTACGTGTTATTAATAAGCATTACCTGCTAATTGCTAATTAACATCACTTTAAAGCTTATATAAAATAAAATTAATGTAAATAATTAGATATTTTTTTTTTATTTTATTTATTTTTTTTCAGTCGCCTTGAGCGAAAATTTAAAAAATTCGAAATTTAAAAACCGCCTGACGCGTTATCATGTAGTACGAATTATTAGCAACCATTGCGTTCTGCAAGGGTCGAACTGCGGAAAGAAGTTTAAGAAAAAGAAATTAAAGCAAAGATACAGATCCCAAAAAGGAAGTTTTCCGCCCCTACTGCAAGTATCCCCAAAGGGAAATATCCTATTGTTTGAAGTTTCTTTGGGTCTTTCCTGATCGGGTAGTCCATGTTCCCGCTTTAGGAAATGCGTGTGTTTACATTTTGCTGCAAGATCTGGGAAAGAGGCTATTGTTCTCGATTGTTTTCCTTTAAAGAGGAGAAAGAATTACAGCCTGGCGCTCATTGAATAAGAATTTGTTGCTGTTTGTTTGTTGTTTGGTTACAATGAGACAAACTTTTGGACAAGGCCCTCTTTACTCCTTGGTATAGTCTTATTGGGTTCTCTCCTTGAGACATGTGCAAGGGAGTTTCTGCCACACGCAAGGTTTGAGTAAATGTCGTTGTCGCAACTTTGATTTACCCATCTTTCCTCAATTTTAATTTAGAATATATATCTTCCCATAAAAAAGTTTTTTTATAAAAAACCATCTTACGATATTGCAAGATTATCTTATTATTTCCTTCCGAAACCAAAGAATAACTAAATCGAAAACATTATCATATCACCAATTCACTATGGCTAGTTGGTTAAGAACATTCCTGAGGTGTTTAACTCTTTTATTCCTAGCAGGGAATACATTACTATTAATTCTTATTATTTTATCTGGTTCAATGACCAATTATCCAGTAGATAGATTCTATTGGGTTCAAGCCGATACTTCTGGTATCCCAAATGCCGCTAACACAACAAGATGGACTTTCTGGGGTGCTTGTTCCATCACTGATGGTCATACCACTTGTGGTGACCATTTATCTCCAGCTGCCCCAATTTCTCCATTAGATAATTTTAATACTAAAGTTAATGTTCCACAAAAATTCATTGACCACAGAGATAGATACTATTACCTTTCTAGATTCTCATTTTGTTTCTTTTGGATTGCATTAGCTTTCATTGGTGTTGCATTCCTTTTATATATCTTATCCTTCTGTTCAAAGATCATTTTACAAGTTGTCTTAATCCTTTGTATTGTTGGGTTCATCTTCAATATGATTGCCGTGGTATTACAAACTGCTGTTTCCGTTATGGGTAGAAATGCGTTCCATGATGCTGGTAGAAGTGCAAAAGTTAGTGCTCCATTATTAGCCATTTCATGGGCTTCATTTGTTGTTGCATTCCTTGATATGTGTTTCACTATCATTTGGTGGTGGCAAACAAAGAAGAATGTTATCTATAACACTCCATTGATTAACACTGACCCAGAAGTTGGTGGTTTCTTCCACAGAAAGAAGGATTCTTTACAAGTCCCAGAACCAATTGAACCATATTCTGTATTATCCCCAACTCCGGTCCCTGTTAACCAAACTTTAAACCCAGGTTATAATCCAAATA
This sequence comes from Monosporozyma yasuniensis, assembly GCA_030558655.1. Taxonomy (NCBI): domain Eukaryota; kingdom Fungi; phylum Ascomycota; class Saccharomycetes; order Saccharomycetales; family Saccharomycetaceae; genus Monosporozyma; species Monosporozyma yasuniensis. Next base: position 59,493 of record JAKTQC010000041.1, on the reverse strand, counting down.
TTGGTGATATTATTCCAGAACAACAAGAAGGCACTCCACAACCACCTGTGGTTCCAACCCCAAGTCCTGCTTTGACAGGTTCAATCCAACAACAACAACAACAACCAACCACTACTAACCCTGTGACCACTACAACTCAAGGTTCAATGGAACAAAACCCACATAAGGGTATTAGGTTCTTCACTGTGAGAAACAACAAACAAAACATCAAGGATGAAGATGATGATGAAGCAGATGAGGATTCTGTGTAATTTTACCAATCTCTCTGAGTCTTCCACTCCAATTTCTTTCATTCTGACAAAAAAACAAAATTAAAATTAAAAGCAAGCCCTACATATATGTAAACATTCCTATGTATATCTACTATTTTCTTATTCGTATCTACATACCCTTTTTAATAATAATAATAATTTAATAACCACTAAATAAATCAATCGTTGAATCAATCGGTTTTTCCTGATGCTTTTGATAAAATGGGGAATTAACGGTTGAATTGTGAGATTCAGGCATTCTAATTTAGATGTTATATGATGTAAATATTTGTTCTTGGTGTATCTATGACTATTTAGTCTTCTGTATCTTTGTGCAGAAATCTAGAAAATAAATAAAATATATCAACACCAATTACAATATTGGTGACATATTAACAAAACCTTTATCTGTTAAGAAGTTAGAATGTCTGAGCCAGCTTTCTCGATAACTCCTTTGTGGGGAAGGGTGCTTTTATTTTTTACCCCAGGTAATCTTCGATTTTATCTTACGCTTTCATTATTTTTCACAAATTTACCAATAACTAAAAAAAAATAATTTTATTTTCTTGAAATAAAATCCTAGAAAGGAAGGACTATTGATTTATTAACTCTTCATAAGCAAAGAGCACTGATCAAATATATACGTGTTTGGTAGGTTGTCTAACTTTTTTTTTTCTTTATCCAAATATTGATCCATCTATTACGTTGGTTTAATACGTATATATATTCACTTTCGCTCGCTTTTTTACATTCATATTAATTTTTTTTTCTTTCATTTCACTTATGGAATATAACAAAAGATCTGCTGTTTCTACAGTCCCCAACGCTGCTCCACTACGAGTTGGGTTTATTGGACTATCACATTCAAAAGGTTGGGCCATCAAGACTCATTATCCTGCTATTTTACAATTATCATCTCAATTTCAAATCACTGCATTATATAGTCCACAATTAGACGAAAGTCTTGCGACAATACAACATTTAAAACTAAGTAATGCCACTGCGTTCCCAACTTTAGAATCCTTTGCTGCAACATCGAATGTTGATATGATTGTGGTTTCTATTCAAACTTTACAACACTTCTTATTATTATTACCTCTCATAGAACATTCTAAATTAAATCCAAATTTAAAATATTTATTTGTTGAATGGCCATTAGCATGTACTGTTGATGAAGCAGAACAAATTTGTGCTGCAGCAGCTAAACGAGGATTACAAACTATAATATCATTACAAGGTAGAAAATCGCCCTATGTTTTACGTGCTAAAGAATTAATTAGTCAAGGTTACATAGGTGAAATTAATTCTATTGAAATTGCTGGGAATGGTGGTTGGTTTGGTTATGAGCGTCCTATAAAAAGTCCGGACTTCATCTATGATATGGGTAATGCTACTGATATTGTTAATACCACTTTTGGTCATACTATAGATATTTTACAATATATGTGTGGTTCATATTTTGGTAGAATTAATTCAATGATTTTTAATAATATTCCTCAACAAGAAGTAGTCGATGAACATGGTGCACCTTTAGGTAGAAAAGTTAAAAAAAGTGTTCCTGATCATTTGCTTTTCCAAGGTACCTTATTGAGAGGTAATGTTCCTGTTTCTTGTTCTATAAAAGGGGGAAAACCTACAAAAAAATTTACTAAAAATTTAGTCATTGACATTCATGGTACAAAAGGTGACCTAAAGTTAGAGGGTGATGCTGGCTTTGCTGAAATATCAAACCTAGTTCTATATTACAGTGGTATAAAAAGTAATGAGGTGAACCCAAATGTCAATCAACCTCAAACCAGCAGTAATCATAACCCAATGCCAAATAATTATGATTCCGGTAAAGAATTGATGGAAGTGTATCACTTACGCAACTATAATGCTGTGTTGGGGAATATATTTAGATTATATGAATCTATTGCTGATTTCCATTTCAATACAAAGAAAATACCGAACTTACCATCACAATTTATTATGCAGGGGTTTGAATTCGAAGGGTTTCCAACTTTAATGGATGCATTGATTCTTCAAAGACTCATTGATAACGTTTATAGAAGTCATCTGATAGGTTCTACATTAAATGTTAGTAATATATCACAAACACTCTAAATACAATAAACACGGCAGCATATAAAATAATAGACCTCATTTCAATTTCATTTTTATCACTGTCTAGATTATAGCCATGTGTTATTAAATTCAATAACTTTATCATCCATTCCAATATTATTGTCATCTTTCTACTCTCACAAATTGACTTACATATATGTTACTTATATAATACAATTATATTTATCATCAAAAGAAAATTATATGCTTTTATTCTACTTGATATATATTCGTTTATATCTGTTTACACTAATTGTCTACATATAATTACTTCTAATTTCATTCAATAGAATAAATATATCATCAATCTTTGTCTTCTTCCCGATGGTTTTGCAAATTAATGTTTGTTCATAGGAAGTTAAGTCTAAAAATCTTTCACATAAATCACCATCAATAACATTCTTAACAGGGGCATAATAACTTCTGTATTTGAAGTGGTCTCTATCAACTAAACTCGTATATCCTTCAGGGTGGAACTCATCCTTAGCCTTTTGACTGACCCATACTTCTTCGGTGTCTTCATCCACTTTTTTATTACTGTTAGTTTCATCGTCATGGATTGATACTATTGAAATTTTATCACTAATGATAAGAGAATCAAGGTTCACAATACTTTCTTGCAGCTTCATAATATTTTTAATTTGTAATTTAGACAATAATGGTGTTAGGATACCTATGGTGCCTTGTAGACCCCCATATAGGATCGAAGGTCTATCAGACATTTGAACCGAGTTAACAACAGACATCCACATTGGAATATCATTAATAAAATAGTGGCCTTTTAATTCCAATTTATATGGAGCTTCCATAACGTTATTATGAGGTGAACTTGTATATTTCATTATTTTACCTTCATCAATATTGGCTGGAATTCTCAATGTCCACAAATTCCCAAAACGGTCTCCACCAATAACAGTATTTGAATCAATAAACTTTAAAGTTGTAACATGCCTCTTTACAATATCATCAGCAATAGGGTAGAATTGGTTGCTTTGTTCATCAAATTGATATATAGTAACAGATTCATGAACATCACCAATTGCAATCCTACTGTTATCCCAAACATCAATTGCAGTACTAGCAGTGATAGTACAGGCAAGCTTTGTAATAGATTTTTTCAATAATTGCTTTTTACCCAAATCATAAATGATGAGAAAATCAAGAATGGTGACAAACAATTTGTTGTTTAATGCTGCCATAGCAAAAATTGGGCTTTCCACCTTAGTTTTATGAAGTAAAGTTAAAGTGCAAAATGCACCCTTCTTCGATTCCTCAATATTTAATTGGAAGGTAAGTAGATATTGATCTCTTGTAGAAATAACTAAATTCACAAAGTTTTTGTTTTTAGTAAAATTTACTATTTGGGCTGAAATAGATTGGAAACCTTCCACATCATGGAACGGGGTATGCGATAGTGAATCAATTACAACTTGGTTCGTTTTAGAATTTGTGATGGCGATACGACACATTGGGGAAGTTGTATTATTGTGGTTGGCAATAAATATTGTGTAATCCCCATTGTTAACAGGTAAGATAATCTTGTTCTGATATTCATTTACTTGAATTTGTTCTTCCTCCTCTTCATCGTCATCGTCATCATCACCTTCTTCTTCACCTTTTTTCTCTTTTTCACCAATGCTTAGTATCAAATCTTGTTTGTTAAACCAATTACCTGTATTCACAAAGTTTTTCATCTTTCCGATAACTAAAGCACCTGATAAGGATAATGAACAAATACCATTGTGTGGAATTGTGGATGTAGAGAATTTTATAATATTATTTAAAGGTGAGGAATGTCCAGTCAATGAGATAGGTCTAATATAGTCCATCTTTTTAAATTCATAATCTAACCAAATAGTATCTGAGTGAATTACAACACATCTACTGAATTCGTTTTTGTTATGTTCTTTTTCAGCAATTTTTGATTTATTTGTGCTGTTTTCTTCTTCATCAGAATTCTCATCTTCATCATCAGAATCTTCTCCTTCCTCTTCATCTTGAAGTGTTAAAAGGACCTTGTCAATAACAGACAAGGTGACTGGTTTTGTGCCCATAAATCTTTGATTGGTATTTATAATCTGACCATCCTTACTAGCAAAACTGGACTTAACAAAAATCCCGTTTTTCAAACCAACGTAGAAACAAGTACTGTTCATAACTATGTCGTTAATCTCATCATTAAGTTGTTGAAATGACAATATTTCCATAAAGTTAGATCCAGTGATGTCTAGAGAAACAATACTGATCAATTGATCATCCTCTGTTGCAACGATTAAATGATCACATCTAAATTTATCTTCGTCTATTGCCAACTTGACAATTTTAGATTCCATGGTTAAAGTTTTAGAAGATTCAATTAATGTGGTACCATTTCCCTTTGTTTCAAAATATATTATATTATTATTTGACAAGGCAATAATCAATTGTGATGCAGTAGAAGTTGCTGAAACAATTTGGATACCAGCAGGTGGGAACCATTCATGAATTTGTTCAAAGCCAGATCCTTCAGAAGTTGTTGCCACTTGTGTGAATTGATTGGAACACACTTGAATCAGAATACTAGGGTTAAGGGTGGTCATGTAAATGGTCGTGTCATTTTTCATAACAAATGGGGCTGGATCCTTGAATGATAAAGTTTGCATGGATGTACCAGAGATATTAAGAAAAACTGTATATTGGTTGAAAGCAAGTATTACATAAGAATCGAACGAATCATCTAACCTTCTTTTCAAAGTCCATATATTCTTTGGTCCCGGTGGTAATGGTGAAGATATTAGTGTCTCTACATCAACACTGTTACTATAACTTCTAATGATTGAATCTTCGTTATTAGTTAAAAGTTTTAAAGGAACCGCTGCTTGATTTGATTCATTTTTCACAACGTTAGCGGCTGTCATAGAGTTTAAAGTAGATTTCTTTTCCAAGATACTTAAATTTTGTAAAGATTCAGAAACAGTATATGAATCTTCATCCTCATCAGAACCTAAGCTTTCAAATTGGAAAAGATAATTGCTATGAGTCTCTGAATTAGCAAAAAGAAGTCCATTGGTTGTAATATGCAATTGTTCTGCAACTGGTATGGTATCAAAATAGTTAATAATACATTGAGGTCTATTGCCTTCTTTTTTATTTGGAATAATTTGTAATTTAAATAAATCACCATAATTTGTTTGTAATAATATAAAAATTTGTTTCTTAAATGAACGGAATGTATGAGAAGTTACTTCTGCAGGAGATGTATGATCTTTACATTTTGGTAATGTTACTTTAATATTATAATACCCTTTCAAATCTTTGATAAGTAATGAATCTTCCATTGAAATCATAATAAATGGGTTAGTTGTATCGTTATTTTTATATTGATTTTGGTCAATATTCGTTAGTATCCCATATTCAGCCAAATCAGTTAATGGAATTAACATCATTGGTTTACCTGGTAAAAGATAATCTGCTTTCTTAACAATACAATTTAAATTTAAATCCATCATATAAAATACTAGATGGAAAAGGTTACGATTTTTCTTACTTGTTGTAATTTCCATCTCTAATGATGCAAAACATGGATTATCAATATATCCCATTTCACATGCCACTAAATCTAAAGTAATAAAATTCGATCGTATAGCTTCTAATGGAGAAGATATTATACCATTATTTGGTGAATCATTATCATTTAGGGAGTCAATGTTATTACAATTTAAAAGGTAACAATATTTAAATTTTTCTACTGCTGAGATCATAAGACATCTGGATTGTTTATCCACAGCAATATATTCCATGGGTGCTAATCTTCTTACACCTGATTTGGATACAGGTTCAATACATAAAGGAGATAAAGATAGATTCAATGTATTTGAATTCCAAACAAATTTCAATATCGAAAGATTTCCTGAATCTGATGTAATGATTAAATAATCAATTTCTAATGTTGGATGTCTTACTGTCTTTATATTCTTAATTATTGTGAAAAATGGTATATCATTACCAATCTTTTGTAAAATACTATTTGATAAATCATATAATTCAATATGATTTTCTGTTGCTAGACATAGTTGTAATTTATTATTCTTTATTGTCGTTGAAGTGTTGTGAGTATCATCAATAGTAACAAAATTACCAGTTATTGAATGAATATAATTTGATTGTTTTTGTAAAGTTAAATTATACAACACTAAATCGGATTCTTGAATTAACATTTTTATATTAAAACTTCCAGAATCAAAAATATATTGTATCAATCTATGTGTCCCTTACTTAATTGAAACGTTTTAATGGGTTGATATAATCCTTTAGATTGTATTAACAATGAAGAAAGTTTCAATCTCTAATAATTTTTTTCAATATATAAATTTAAAATTTCAAAAAAAGGTTTTTTTGAGTTAAGACAAGACGCATTGATATATCCAATTGTTAATTTAAAAATAATAAGAGGTTAATAAGTTTAAACTCTAAAGTGGTTCAACTATTTAAATTAACTTTTCATTAAACCAAAGAAGAGAACAAGGTATATATTAAAGTTTTACTGTAGATATCATTAATTCTAATAAGTAGAGATTTATTTAACTTTATATTTTTGACCCATTCCCTTTTGAATATTTGAAAATATATTAGCATGAAATAGTATGAAATCTAGGTAAATATTTGTATTAGCGGCTATCGAAAAATTGTTTTAGTATAAATACTTTCAAGCCTGCAAGGTGTTAAAAGTATACTCAACTACTTATAGTATAAATACATGAAAACAATAGCCGATATATACTAAATAAGTAATTAGAACTAAAGATAGAGCAATTGAGACCGGAAAAACTTATGAAACCATATACATAAAAATATTAACGAAGAAGATTCCACCACCCTGTGTCACCGTTAAAAAAGAAATAAGAATAAATACATGTGGGGGTCTTGTCTTGACGTCAGATTCAAACGAAAAGGGAAACTTGAGATTTGTAAAGAAAAATGTATATCAATTAATTCCCTGTGCCTATCTGTTAATCCTTTGTTTCCATCTTTCTCTATAATCTTGATCTTACTAAGAATTGATGTTATTAATATTTGCTCAAATATCTAGGTTTCACACTCCATTAAAATGTGGGGGAGGATACGATATTATTCTATATACCAACCCCACCCAGACCCCACCGGAATAACTTGCGGGGTGGTATTCAACACAAAAAATAAACCATATACATACCTTTTTAACCGCTGTTCTGCCATATTATTATTCTAACGATTGTTAAAGAGAAGAAAACCGGAACAACAATGACTGCCAAATTCCATTTCGGAACAAATTGCAACTCCCGGGGCTTGTTCCACGGAATAACTCGCGCTATTGTTTGTGCCTTGAAAGAGGGGAATTTTGTGCATACTGCCAAATTTTATCAAATTTCTGGAAATTTTGACCCAAAAAACTGGTGGCCCCCCCTGTTTAGAGCATAATCAACCTTGACACCACAGCGTGTACTGCGTCATTCATCACGACCCGTTGTCACATGTAATCACTAAAGGACAACAAATTTTTACCAAATATTCCAAAGAAATAAACGTTTACCACCCAAAAGTATTTGGAAATTAGAATAAAGGTATTAGATAATATTTGAATTTTAATAGTGGTCTTATTTTTATTACTAAGATATTCCTTTATTTTTCTTTCCCAAAGTAATAAACAAATCCTTCTCTCTTTCTATTTTTTTTTTTGTTTTATTTTCAATATATAAATCGATTAATATTATAGTTATAAATATATTTATCAATTTGTCCCCCCCCCCCTCTCCTCCTCCCACAATTTATCATTGAAACATAACTAGAATAGTATAATAACATCAATCAACAATATGGAAATTTATGTTAGATTATGTGACGATGGTGAACGTGATTATGCGTTTCAAATCACTAAAAAGGATACAATTGATTCCAAAATTAAACATATCTTTGACACAAATCCAGAAAGTTTTAATGATCCAACTATTAAATTAACTTTATCACATATTATGGTTACTAGACCATCAATTTGGCATAATCATGAACCAACTTCATTTTATAAATCAGTTCATCCAGGTTATTTAACTGAAGGTGGTTGTTTAATCTTTGATTATGATGCAGCTGATGAAAAATATTTAGTACCGTTAGATGAAAATAAACCACTTTTTGATCAATTATGGCCTGGTCAATTAATTGTACCAAAATGGGATTATAATGTTACCTCAATTGGTATCATTGGTGGTGTCTTATTATTATGGTTATATACAGATTTACCTGATGTTATTTCACCAACACCTGGTATTTGTTTAACAAATCAATTATCAAGATTAATTATTCCAATCTTAGATAAATTTTTTGATAATCAAAGTATGGTTGATAAATTAAGAGAAGAAATTCAAGTTGGTTATTCATCTTTACCTGCACAATGGGCATTTTTCTTCTTACATATTTTGAAAATAGGGTTCATTATCTTATTTACAAGATTAGGTTTAGTTAATCCATTATCTTTTAATCCATTAAAATTATATAAATTAAGAAATTATGATTTAACAAAGAGAACTGATGATATGAAATTTATGTTGAAAAAAATTGGTTGGATTGGTTCTAAAAAGGGTTCTTATGATCAATATCAACAAAATTATTATAATTATATGACTAAGAAATATGGTGGTACAGTTCAACTATATAAAGCTGGTTTATTAAGAACTGCTGCTAAACCAGGTTTCCCGCTTAATGCTGGTGAAGGTTTCCAAACTCCATTAGATGAAAGATTTACTGGTTCAACTTTTAAAGAAATTGATACAACAGGTAAATTCATCTTATCAGAAGAATATTTTATTGAATTAGAAAATATCTTAAAAGAAGAAATTGATAATGCTAATGGTGATATTGGATTAATGAATGAATTAGTGAAAAGATTTAGAGTGTTTGGTCTTTATGAACCAAGTGAAAAAATTAAAGAATTAGTTAGAAAGAGAAGAGAACTTTACGTCGAACAAACAAAGGAAGAAGAAGAATTAGCTAAATCTAAATCTAAAGAAAATATTTCTTCTAAAAAAAAAGGTGAATAATTCATTTTTTTTTCTTTCCTTTCCCATGTTATTATTAGACTTTCTCCCCCCTTCATGAGTAAAAATATTCCTTTCAATTTTATTTACTTATCTGTATACGAATATTAAAATGAAAATAAAAAAAAAAAATCTACAACCATTACGAAAACAAAACAAACAACAAAAACAAACTTATATAAGTTGTAATTTATAATTTTATCAAACAATAATAAATCATTTATGATCTTTATAATAATAACTTGGTAATGTATTTAATGAACTTGGAGTTGTCGCAAAGATTGCTCTACTGAAATCTCCACTTAACAAAGTATTTTCAATTATTTGTTCATGAACCATTGCCTCATTAGTGGTAATATCACTATAAAGACTTTCATTTTCATTAAAAAAACTGTCATCACTCTCATCAGACCTTAATAACGATACTTGTGAATAAAATCTTTTATATTGATACTTTTCTGTTAAATAATCAATGTTATAACTTATAGTGACACAAATATATTCTTTCAATCCTTCAAATTTTTGTTTTCTTACCACAGTATAATAAACTCTAAAAAAGGCAAAAACAGCAACAAAGAATTTTGATATGAAAATTAACCAAATGAGAAATGATAATAACATAAAACATAACATCACTGCCTCTTCATGATTATTTTGTACAATCCATTTAATCTTACTCCATATACCATTTAAAGTTTGGAAATCTTTTAAATTTTTATTTTTTTCATTCTTTGTTAAGAGTACTGTCCAAAGTGTTAACCCATTAATAACTTGTCTTGGTGTATCTGCAAATAATAATCTTGAACAATTTTTCAATTCAAAATAAGTTAAAAATGTTAATCTTTGTTCAAACCCACTAGGTGTAATCTTATCGAATAAACAAAAAATAGAATAACTTTGAAGACAATAAAATGTTCGAGACCAATTGTTTATAAAACACAACGATATTATATTGGTCTTATAAATTCGAAACCCATATAATAAATCCCATATCATCAATATTATAGAAATAAATATACAAACACTGAATAACCACTTACTTATCTTAAAGGGAACAAATGGTTCTATATAATTATTAGACCAAATGTTGAAAGCTAATAATTTGATACAAGTATAAATATCTGATGCCAGCATCACAGCTTTTAAAAATGTCATCCCCCATATGAAAACCAAATATTGCACTTTCTTTTTTTTATTAATATCTTGATATAAAGAGAGGTCTAAATCTTCAAATTTATTAAAATTTTGTGAATGACCCCAACCCTCTTCATCATCTTTTAAAAAGACTAATTTGAAGATATTTTTCATAACGTGAATTTTACCATGGATGTAGAGTTGAAAAACTTCAAATAATTAAACCAGTATAATTAATTCAACCTTTATTTGTTTGGAATTTTATCTTGTTTTATATAATTTTGTGTAGTTGGAGTTGTATGTTTCAACAAGGTGAAACAGTTTTGAAACTTTCTTAGAATTCTTGCTTTAAAAAAAAAAAAAATAACAGTTGGAAAGGGTCACTTTAAAATTTTATTTTATAAGGAGTTAACTGCTATGTTTACTAGATTTTTTTTAAATCAATACTTCCTCCTTTATGTTGTTTCAAAGTCTTAGTTTTTCTATATTATTTCTTTATTATTTTAAAATGTGACAGACTATCTTTAGAAAATTGAAAATCTTAGAGATGCTGCAATTAAAAAAAGTTTCAGATTGAAGCAAAGAGGAAACTCATTTCAACTGAACCCACCAAAGACAGTCCAGATTGCCAATTAAAATGATACAACTTAAACAAAAAGAAATTAAGGATATTCTTGGGAAGTTAGATCCTTCTTTTATCCAAGATAATTTAGAATTCGTAACAGCATGCAATAATGTAAAATGGGATGATATCAATACATTAAATGTGGTTCTACAACATATCGATAAACTAATACAGAAATATCCAACTCCAAATAATACTATTAAGGAAGTGCTTACGGCTCTCCCCGACCTATTTGTTACCAAATATCCATTTTTGTTTGGTTACTGGAAGAAAATCACAGCTATTGAGTATCAATTATATGGGTTGGAAAAATCTGTGACTGCCCTTGCTACCTCTGTTACCAAGTTTCCACAATGTTTAGAACTTTGGTGTGATTATTTTAAAGTCCTTATAGCCAATTATCCCAAGGATGTGGAAAGAATACGTTCATTGTTTAAAAAGGCCAAAACTTTAATAGGCTGGCAATTTTACGCTCATGTATTCTGGGATCTCTACATCGATTTTGAAACCAAACAAGGTTCGGATTTGAAGGAAGTTTATGATGAGATTGTCGGAATTCCATTACATCAGTATGCTAAATATGTGAAACCATACAAAGCTCTTTTACAAGATCCAAAGGATATTACATCTTTACAAGCAAAAGTTAAAAGTAACCAAATAATTGTGGGAGAAATATGGAAATACGAGAGCAAGATAAAACAAAACTTTTTTAATATTACTCCTTTACCCCAAACTGAAATCGATAATTGGGAACAATATACGACTTTTGTGATTAATTCAAAGAAAGATCCCAAATTAATACGATCAATCCTTGAACGTGCATTAATTCCATGTTGCTTCATTGAAGATTTGTGGATAAAATATATTAATTGGTTTCAAGCAAACAATACGCAAGAAGAAATCATCCAACTTTATAAATTTGGGACCAGTAAGTTACCAATCGAGAAAAGAAAACTTCGATTCAATTACTTAGACTACTTAAAAGGCCAACTTCTAAAGACGGACGATAATACATCTTTATTTGATATATATTCAACAGAATGTATCTCCTTAATGGCTAATTACTACAAAGAAACACCTACAAGTTGTAAATTCCTATCGGAGTATCTTCCGATTCTGAAAAGTATCAAATTTAAGTCCAGTCTTTCTGATTCTTCAAAGATAATATTGGGGAAACAGACCGACTATTCTAAATACCTGGATGCTGCAATCACTGGTTTTGTGAGTTCCAAACCTCCAAGTAACGACCTTGGGAAATTGTTATGCGAAGGAAACCTAGCCATTGTTGTTGTGGAATTAATTAAAGTTACTTGGCTTGTTGTGAAGAACAATGTTCAAACGAGAAAATATTTTAATTTCTTTGGGAAACTTCCTTCGATCCGTAAATCTGTTCCCTTCTGGCTAACTTATTACAAGTTTGAAAAGTCAAGCAAGAATTTTGTAAAACTTAATAAGTTCATTAGTGATTTAGGAATTGAAATTTTTCTTCCTATTGATGTCACCAATGATATTTTGCAGGATTATAAAACATTCTATCTTCTTAATTCGAATGTAATTGATTTTAGACAACACGAGGATAAAAGTGATAAATTTCAATATGTTGATCCATTATTATATTCGCAATTCAAAATAAACAAACCCAAATGGGTTCCAGGCAAACCGAAAAAGTGGTCATCTAGTGAATGGTACAAATCATCTGAGTATAGAGAGAATGGACATCCAGGTATTTTGGTTGAAAGACCGCAGATAAAGAATTCTATTATTGAATACCCCTCCAAAGCATTGAAAAACAAAATTCCAGGTATCCCAACTTTCAGGAATCTAGAAAGAATGAATCAATCTCCTAAATATAGAGATTATTATACAGAAGATTTTTTGTCAAAAGACAAAAGAACTTAACAATGCTGATTTTTACTCATTATGCATGATTTATATAATCTTATTTAATTTTTTGATATTCTTTAATTTAATCAAGATCCATACTAGCTGCAAACTCTGTATCAAATTTATCTCCAAACTTAGCTGCTATTTCATCCGGGTTTAACTCATCTAAGTTGAAGAATGGGTTAGATTTAACTCTTAAATATATTTTCTTGACTTTATCAAATACAGATGTTATTAGAGGATCGTATTCATTTTCAAATTTATCAAAGGCGTTAAATCCAACTATAATCTTTAATCCAATTGGTTTCATCCACATACCAAAAACAGTCACATTTTCAACTTCAAAAAGCATTCGTATTGGGGAACTGCTTTTCTTATTATTTTTTGATGTTTGAGTCCATTGAAACAAATCACTTTCAAAAAAGTCTAGTGATATATTGGAATATGTGTTATATTGTAAAACTTTATTGATGTCTTTGGCTTCATTCGACATTACGTGAACCAGAATTGGTTTATTTGCTTCATCTATTAGGGTGATGAAAAGTGGGCTAATATCTTGCATTGTGGATTTGTAAGAGTAAAAGTAAATTGTACGGGGTTAATTGCGGTTCTGTATTTATATTTCACTAAAACAGAGCTTTAAACAAATTTTAATACACTGCTGTATACTTCTAAGTTCACTTAGCCTTCCATCTTTAAATTGACATGTTTTTTTCTAAATATCGATTTTTTCAAATAATGATTTATAAAATTCAAATATATTTTTTAAGAGTTATCCAGTGAAAGCAGTATATACAATTATTTAGAATAGTTAGATCATTTTAACCTAAGCAGAAGCAGTTTCAGCAGCAATACTGTTGGCAGCAGTTCTACCAAAGACAACACATTCTAATAAACTGGAACCACCTAATCTGTTAGCACCGTGAACACCACCAGAGACTTCACCAGCAGCGTAAAGACCCTTAGCTAAGACATCACCGTTCTTCTTGACTACTTCAGCCTTAGTGTTAATCTTGGCACCACCCATGGTGAAATGAACCACTGGAGTAACTTCACCGATGAAGATATTTGTTTCTTCAGTAATATTCTCACCAAAATTCTGAGTAACTAAAGCACGACCAAATTGGTCCTTAGCATCGGCAGAATATTTAGTTAAATCAGCGGCTAATTCGGTAGCAGAAATTGGGAAATGATATTGTTCAACAGCTTCCTTGATGGTAACCTTCTTAACTAATTGTTTCCACATGTAGAAATCTAAGTTATTCTTTAAGACTTCATAAATACCTTCACCAAGAACCAAGAATGAAGTATTTTCTTCCTTTGGACATTCTTTTTGGATGGCAGCAGTAACGACATCTCTAGTTTCTAATTCGTTAATAAATCTCTTACCAGTGATTGGGTTTAATAAGATACCACCTAGCCCTCTTAAAGCTTCAGCAGCTAAGAATTTATGGCTAGCGGCACGATCATTTGGATCAATGAACCCAGTTGGATGGACTTGAATTTGATCCATATCAATCATTTCAGCACCTAATCTATCAAGAATCCTTTGACCATCACCAGTGGTTTGAGCACCGTTAGTAGTTGGTAAATCAACAGTTTCTGGAGCATATTTAGCCAACATTTCTTTAGAGAAAGAGAAACCACCAGAACAAAAGACAACATGTTTGGTGTTGATAACATGGGTCTTTTCATCCTTATCAGTATATTCAACACCTTCAATAGAACCATTGGCATCAACTTTAATGTCGGTAACTTTACTGTCTAATTGAATCTTAACTAAATCAGGTTTTTCTTCAGAAAGAGTCTTTAAATTACCAGATAATTTAGAGACGATTTCAAAACCTGGAGGTAATTTCCCAGAAGATCTGTGGGTTCTAGCAACAGAATGACCACCTAATTGAGCCAAAAGATCTAATTTAATATCGAAATCGTTTTGTAGCCATTCAATAGCTAAATGAGAATCTTGAGCCAATTTATTCATTAAATCTTCAACACCTTTACTCTTAGCAGATTTCTTAGTATCGTTAAAAAATAATTCTGGAGTATCTTCAATTTTCAATTGTTCTTGAGTGACTGTATGAGCACCATTAATACCAGAAGAGGCTTTAATAGAATTACCACCAATGGAAGCAGCTTTGTCAATTAAGACAATTGGAATATTGTGTTCTCTAATTAATTGATTAGCAGCAGATAAACCGGCTAAACCAGTACCAATAATAACGACAGGACTAGACATGATGGGTTGTTGTGACGTTTTGTAATTATGAAAGAGATAGACTTAATCTTACGTGTTTAAATCTACTTTACCTTTCTACGTTCTTATGTAAGTCTTGACTCTCAAATTAATTTTTCAATCATCGTACATAGAGGAAAAAGAAAAAACACCAAGAAAATCGTGGGTGTCGCAAGATCCGTTGCCACGGCAACCAAATATTTTGACATAGTTATGTTTCTAAAGAAGAAGAAGAAGAATATAATAATATAAATTAGTCATTACTATTATATTAAAAATCGTGAACAAGAGAGGAGTGGAATTATGATATCACTCACTCAATCGTGAAAATATATATATATATGTGTATAAAATATTTACAGTAGGATCTTGTTCGTTTTAAAATAGTTAACGAACTATGTCTATCAATGCTAAAAAAAATCAAACATATCAGTCGATCAACATGAAAAGAAAAATTGTGTTATACGATTTCTAGATGATCACTTTCGTCCCTCATTTATAGGGTGATGGAAAGATTGAGAAAATATATCAACCCTTCAACCAATGATTCTCAAACGTACTCGATAAACCAACAAAAAAATATTAATGAATATAATATTAAAAAAGAATAATAACCGTTTGAAAAAGAAAAATAATTTTAATAAAGAATATCGACAATGCCACTATGTTTTATAATAAAAATTATTGTAAATTTAAAGATAATATAAGTAAAAATGATTTAAAATTAAATTTAATTAAATCAATACTTATATTTCTTAACTTCTTGAATAGCGTTACCATGAACATCGATTTCAGTAGAAGCAGATCTGTAAACTTGAGTTGGACCGTCTTGATCACAAGGATGAGTCTTTGAATATTCGAAAGCTTCAAAGATAGCTTTCTTAATTCTTTCAAGAACTTCATCTTCAATTTGATAATGGAAAGAGACTCTCCCACCCATTAATTTGACATTATATTTCAAACCTTTCTTGACTAACACATCAGGATCCATCTTGGCTTTTCTTAAATCGATGAAAACGAAATTTGTATCAGCTGGAGATTCTAATGGAACACCAATTTCTTGACAATAAGCAGCAAGATTATGAGCTAAAGCATGAGATCTTAATAATCTATCTTTCCAATTATCTTGGATGGCAACCATGGCCATTCTAGCCATCATACCAGATTGTCTAATACCACCACCTTGTTGTTTTCTGAAATGGTTAGCTTTCTTAATAAATTTAAGAGACCCAACTAAAACAGAACCTAATGGAGCACCAATGGATTTAGAAAGACAAATTGAGATGGAATCAAAGATTTCACCATATTGTTTCATTGGAACACCAGCTTGAACAGAAGCATTCCAAATTCTAGCACCATCACAATGTAATTTTAAACCATTTTCCATACACCAAGCTTTAATTCTAATTAATTCTTCTAATGGATAAACGATACCATGTAAAGTATTTTCTAAAGAGATGACTCTAGTTGGAGCACCATGAATATCACCATCATCAGGAACATAATGATGCTTAATATCATCTAAAGTTAAATAATTACCATTAGATGGAATAACAGGGACAACCATAGCTTGAGATAAAATGGCTAACCCAGCGGCTTCATGAGTATAGACATGAGCTCTGTAATCACAAAGAATGGAGTAAGGTGGTTGATATAAATGAGTTCTTAAAGCAATTTGATTTGATAAAGTACCAGAAACACAAAATAAACCTGCTTCTTTACCAGACAATTTAGCAACATATTGTTCTAATTTAGCAGTATCTAAATCTTCACCATAAACAGCATCACCAATAGAAGCAGAAACAGCAGCTTCAATCATGGCTTGTGTTGGAGTGGTAAAAGTATCAGAACGTAAATCGTTAGCAGCAGTGATATAAGCTGGAGGTAATTCCATTTCAGTCATTGTTGTTGTTGTTTTTTTTGGTTATTAAACTTGTTGAGTTTATTGAGTTTGTTATTGTAACAAGATATAAATTAAGAAATAGTTTAAGATTGTCAAAGATGTTATTCTCAACTAACACATCAACCACTTTATATAATGAAAACACTCACACTCATCTCTTTGAAGAAAGAATGAGTGAAAAAAAAAATTTCTCGAGCACAAACAAAAACGAAGCCCATAGTAAAATGAAGGAAATGGTGACTAAGACAGATCAAAAATTTTGTTCCCCTCTTTACAGGAACATTAAAGAATAAAAAAAAGAAATCAATGAGTAATTTCATGTTTAAAGGGCAAGAAAATCTAGACACCCCCTGTCTGGGTGTGTTACCCTGGGGCGGGAGCTGTTTTTGCACCTGAACCCTTGGGTGTGTTTGGAAGGGTTGGTTTCCACGAGTAGGATCATGGCAAGGGTGGAATTATAAACACACCAGGTGGAGATATATTTTGTTGTAAATACAGTGATGTTGAGTGTTAAACGGAGATATAAGTACACCCAGATTTAACACAAGACCTATTTCCGGCTAATAGTTTCTTCACTGCGAAACACCCCTCCCTTTCATAGTAAACAAGTATGAAAACGATAGGTTAGGGTTCAATTGCCGTGGGGCTCTCAATGCGGAAAAACCCGGTTTCCCCCACTGTGTAAGGTGCAAAACCGGGTTTTTCCTAAACTGGAAGATGTTGCCGTAGGGAGATATTGCCTACTCTATTGTTTTTGATTTGTTTTATTGTGTTTACGGTTATTGCCGTTTTTGGTAGGGGCCTTCCCCACTATTTAAAGGAAACCGTAAGCTGTCATTTCTGACGGTAAGCCAAGAATTTCCTTTAAAAATTACGTGATTTTAAAAGGGATCTACGTTTAATATTTTTACAAAGTGTATAACAAATAAATAAATAATAAACGTCATATAGATTCTTAACAAAACATCACACAAGTTAGTCATGTCTCGTGTGATCTTTTCTTCTTATCATGTCATGTTATATTGATTAGAATTATACAATTCGTTTATTGATTAGAACTATGCAATTTATTTATTGTGGGGTTATTAAAAAATTATAAGGTGATTTTTAATATATTAAACTATTAATATATTAAACCAGTTGATATATTGCTTCTCCCCTTGAATTAATTAAATTAAAGATGTCAACCAGTATTCCACGGAATGAATATTTCATTCCTTAAAAACAGGTAATCTTTCCTCTTTAGAATTAAATAAAAATTATCAAATAGATTTACCGAAACTAAATTAGGGTCGGAATATTAACTTAATATATTTGAAAATAAAACTTTGTAACAATATTCTATAGTAATTACTTGTCTTTAAATCAATATTATTTACTGTCATTTTAAAAATTCAACTTGTTTTTGTTTTTTTTGTTTTTTATTTTTTTGACATTGCAAAATTTGATAAATTTAAACAGTAAAACCTTTTTTATCAAAATATGCATCAACTAATCAACCAACGATAGATATTCAAAGCAAAAGATGTCCGCAGATGCAAGATTAGAATATTTAAGAACAATTGCAACACCAAATATAATAGAGTCACCTTCTCCATTTAAATCTAAAAAGGGTCAACTTAAGAAAAAAGTTAATAGAAGAAATAAAGCTTCAAGACAATTAATTGCTGATGAATTGAAAAGAATAAATCTAATATTACAACCTCCTGAAGAACAAGAAGAATCGATATCTCCTTCTTCTTCTTCTTCTCCATCAACTACTGCACTCCCAATTAAACCAAATAGTACAAGTACAATCCCACACAAGAAATTGACACCAAAAGTTACATATTTTAATATTAATGCACCACCATCAATGAAACCACCTAAAAAATATTGTGATATTACAGGGTTAAATGGTCCATATACATCACCAACCAATAATATTAGGTATCATAATTCGGAAATTTATCAAATTATTGTTAAACCAATGGCCCCAGGTACAGATCAAGAATATTTAAAATTAAGAGGTGCCAATTTTGTCTTAAAATAATTGAACTTTTATATATATATACATACAATCTTTATAAATATTCAAAAAACATTACATGTATTATCATAATCTCAACAGTTGAGTACAATCATTTGACACGCGTATCAATTTTCGTCATATAATCTCTTATTTTAAAGATTTGAAATTTGAATTAAATTTAAATTATGTACAAAGATAAAGATTTGAAAAGAAAAAAAATATTATGAACAAAACTTTGACATACCCATAAAAGTCAGTGAGTTTCAAATATATCGATATTATCAAGACCATAAAGATACACATATAGGCTAAGAAATGTTACGTACTTTGGTAGTCTTGACTGCCTTGACGTGGCTTGTGTCGAGATTATTCAAATTCTTATCTATTCCTGTGGATAATATGGTTCATGCATTAAATATTAAGACACCACCATCTACAAAAGTCTCTATTGATAAGATTTCAAATACATCTATTACCATTCATTGGGAAAATGAACCTGTTCAAGACGAACAGGAGCAAGAATTTAAAAAAGATTCAATTACTCAATATATTGTTTATGTGAATAATTTACAAATGGGTGTTTTCCCAAATTGTCCACATTCTTTATATACATGTTGTTCTATTACAAATTTAAATCCTACTACACAATATCAATTAGATTTTATCACTGTAAACAATATGGGATTTATTAGTAAATTACCTTCAATCTTTGTTATGACAAAGACTGAACAAAAGAGTGATAATAAAGATATTATTAAAAATAGAAAATGGAGAAGAAATACTGTTTCTTCACCAAACGCTAATTCAATTGTGTCTGGTAATGATAACACTACTGCTACAACTACTACTAATAATAATAATACAGCAGCTGTAATTGGCTTACAAGATGATGTTACACCATCTTATGCAAATTTAACAAATATTAAAGATTTAGAGACTTATACCATTGATGATTTAAAGAAAATTTTAATTTGTGCCCAAGAAGATTTACATGATGTCTTAGCACAACAAACTTCATATTTACAAGATTTTAAAGAATCAAAGGAAGAATTAAATTTAGAACTTGATAATTTAAAAAGTCATTGGTCTCATGAATTGGATTTTAGAAAATCATTAAAATCAAATATTAAATCTTTAGAAAATAATAAATTATTAAGTGATATGAAAGCTGAAAAATTAACTCAGAAGATTGTTAAATCTAATGATAAATTAATTAGAATGAAATCTGATATTGCTAAATGGAGTGAAATTGAAAAAAAAGATTTAAATCGTGATATTTTAGATGATAAATATTCAAAAATGAATGCTAAATTGAATGAATCTATTAAGGAATTAGAAGATAAAATTTCCTCTGTTCAAAATGAAACTGGTAAGTTGGAAAAGGAAAATAAAGAATTAAGTTTTATGAAAAAATCCTCATCTTCTACAAATTTATCAACTTTAGCCAATAATATTAATAATAGTATTAACAATAATACCAACAATAACAATACTCCAAAGGTACATGCTCCGACAGATGAGGCTAGCAGATTAGCAAGTATTATTAGAAAAGCAAATAGTTTTATTGCTAAGGATACTGGTTTATTATCACAACAAGGTGAAGAATATTTAGCTACTTTAAATGATGATAATCAATTAGTTAAATTGATTAAAGAACAATTAACTATTGATGTTCAAAATCATGAATATTGGAATAAGAAGAAACAAGACTTGTCTACCACAATCAAGAATTTAGAAAATAGGCTTGATAATATGGATAAACAAAATAGACAATTAAGAGCTAAAATATTGGCTCAACCTTATAGTAATGAAATGAATGATAATCAAAATCAACAACCATTACATTTTATTCCTTCTGAAATGTCTAGTTTTAGTGGTTCAAATTCAAAATCATTTGTTAATTTAACAAATTTGAATTCAAATCAAAACAATGGTTCCAATCCACAGTTGCAATCATCTCAACCTTTATTGCAACAACAACAGCAACTGCAACAGCAACAATCGAATTACATTGCACCATCTATTTCCAAACAAAGCTCTTTACTTCAATCACAGTTAACATCCCATCATATGGCCAATGATGAAGTTAATCAAACGTTATCATCTTTCCCTGTTAATATGTCAACAACCACTACTACTGCAATGGCTAACGTCAATGCGAGTGCACATAACCAATTAAGTCCTCCACCAACTTATTCCAATTGGTCAATGCCTACCACAACTTCTTCAAATGTTGAACCTCAAGAGCAAATCCCTCAAAAACCTAAAGCTGATGATGATGATTTAGATCAACCATTTGATTATGATAATGCTAATCATTTAATCACTGGGTTACAAGATATGATTTATGATGAAACAGATTACCCTGAAAAGATTAGTAATTACTCCAAGGGATTCACTACTGATCAACTGGACAATTATTGGACCTCACAAAGAGGAAATAACAACAATGCGACTAGTGTTGATCCAATTAAGATTAATACGACTGAAGATGGGAAACCTTATCCTACTTTCACTTCAGAGTATAATATGCAAACCCCAATGACATCCCATACTCGTGAATTTGGTACTCCACTATCAAAATCTCCATTCATTATGCCTCCCAGTCAACCAGCACAAAGTTTACTTGCTGCCACATTGAATGATCAAACGATGTCACCATTTGGTAATGATAGCTTATCCTTAAGACATAATGATTCGGCTGGTTTCTATAGACAACCACCAAATCATATGGGACAACAAACCAATTCCAACAATTTGACATCAGTGTTTAGTAATACTAATAGTGCTAATGCCTTTTCTCAATCTTTAACTCCACATAATTCTAACATCCTATCTTCTACTCCACAAGCTATTCCATTTCCAAAGGAACCAATTGCTATGTCAGATGGATATCATCATAGTATGATATATGGTTCAAGTCAACAAGATCATATCCAGCCTACTGTTATAAAGGAAGAGGAAAGGGATATTCGTGAACATTCTAAGTCGCCATCTGATGGTCTTTTCCAATCTCCATCTTTCAATTTCTTATGGCATAATAATTCTCCTACAAAACACGGTAATTCCAATGAACATTTAACTTCCCAAAATGATAAGAAGAAAGGAACTTCCTCTAACGGGCAAACTTCTCCAAGTCATAAGAGAAATAAAAGTGATGGTAGTAGTATGTCTACATGGACTAATAGGTTATCTTTAAGAAGCAAAGCTGCTAGTACTTCATCTCAAGAAAGTTCTCTTAACGTCACTTCTGAACGTGATGACACTAGTACAGAAAAGGAAGAATCTACTAACCAAGCAAGTACCTCCTCTATGGGTTCTGGTCGTAAAATGTCAAGATTGTTATCTAGAAGTACTGTAAATGATATATTCAAACTTCGTAATCATGACAGCCACTCATGATCAAGACAGTTTCATGAAATAAATATTGTATATAATGGACATTGTGTATCAAAACAACTTTTGATGATTAACTATGTGAATTATTGTCTTTTACATTTGTATTTGCGTTAACAATATACTCCCAGAATTTTAGAGATACGTAAAAAAACTAACGCGTTTTATTTTATAAATATTTCTCACTAAGAATCAAATTTTTTAGAATAGTGATAAATATTGATATATTTCTTTCACACAGCATTAAAATCACGAGTAAAAGTGTCATCGATACCTCCAATTCACTTGTTCTGTAAAATCCCTGAAGATTACTATGTATTGTTTTCTTAACTTTTTGACGTGTTTTTTAAACTTTTTTTTTCAGGTATCTCGTGTCGAATTTGAAAATTTGAATTGTGAAATAAATAAATTGATCGCATCTTTCAAGAGAAGAATACATTAACAACTTTCTCTCTTTTTATCATAGAAACATACTCAAATCAAGATATCTGCATAGGAGACCAAACACCATGCCTTCTTTATTCAGAAATTACCGTTTTGTCATTGGTGCTATTGGTGCCATTATGTTGTTCCTGTTGATCAGGGCATCCACTATTGGTCCATCAAATATTGATATTGCTAGAACTGTTTCTTCCACTATTAACCGTCCAGCTAATCCACCAGAGATGGAAAATGCTCAAGTTTCTATATTACCTATTCAAGATACCCCAGGTTACATTGAAAACTCAAAAACTGATGGTAAAAACCCAGATTTAGCTTCTGCCGTTAAACAACAAATTGAAAACGCTGCTGCTGCTGGTGCTGCTGCTGTTGTTGGTGGTGGTTCGGCCTCGTGTAGTAAAGATCACCAATATGTTGTTATGATTGATGCTGGTTCTACTGGTTCTCGTGTTCATGTTTATGAATTTGATGTTTGTACTCAACCACCAACTTTAATTAATGAAACTTTTGAAATGTTGAAACCAGGTTTATCCTCCTTTGACACTGATGCCGCTGGTGCTGCCGCCTCTTTGGATCCATTATTAAAGATTGCTATGGATGTTGTTCCAAAGGATAAGAGAGGTTGTACACCTGTTGCTGTTAAAGCCACTGCTGGGTTAAGATTATTAGGTGAAGCTAAGAGTAGTAAGATTTTACAAGCTGTTAGAGATCATTTAGAAAAAGATTATCCATTTGCTGTTGTTGATGGCGAAGGTATTTCTATTATGAGTGGTGATCAAGAAGGTGTTTATGCCTGGATTACTACTAATTATTTATTAGGTAATATTGGTAGTGGTGAAAAATTACCAACAAGTGCTGTTTTTGATCTTGGTGGTGGTTCCACTCAAATTGTCTTTGAACCAAGTTTTGCTCCAGATGAAAAGATGGTTGAAGGTGAACATAAATATGAATTAAATTTTGGTGGTTATGAATATGTTCTTTATCAATTTTCTCATTTAGGTTATGGTTTAATGCAAGGTAGAAATAAGATTAACACATTATTAGTTGAAAATGCATTGAAAAATGGATTAATTAAGAAGAATGATTATTCCCATGATCATACTTTAGTGTCACCATGTCTTCCACCAAATATTACATCTGAAAAAGAGACTATTAAATTAGATGATGGTACTACTTATTCTGTTATATTTGAAGGTCCAGAAATGGCTGCTGGTGCTCAATGTAGATATTTAGCTGATACCATTTTAAATAAAGATGCTAAATGTACTCAACCACCATGTTCATTTAATGGTGTTCATCAACCATCATTAGTTCATACTTTCAAAGAAAGTAATGATCTTTATATTTTCTCTTATTTCTATGACAGAACTCATCCATTAGGTATGCCATTATCTTTCACTCTAGAAGAATTGT
Source organism: Monosporozyma yasuniensis (assembly GCA_030558655.1). NCBI lineage: Eukaryota > Fungi > Ascomycota > Saccharomycetes > Saccharomycetales > Saccharomycetaceae > Monosporozyma > Monosporozyma yasuniensis. The sequence continues at coordinate 35,047 of JAKTQC010000041.1, read as the reverse complement.
ATGATTTAACTAAGATGGTTTGTAATGGTGAATCCACATGGAAAAATATTTTCCAAACTATTGATGGTTCATTGGAAGAATTAGAAAACGATCCACATTTCTGTCAAGATTTAACATTCCAAGTGTCATTATTACATACAGGTTATGATATTCCATTACATAGGGAATTAAAGACTGCTCAAAAGATTGCTGATAATGAATTAGGTTGGTGTTTAGGTGCCTCTTTGCCATTATTAGATAGTGATAATTGGAAATGTAAAATAACCTCTTTGGAATAGATGCGTTGTTATTTACCGCTGTATAATACACTACAATATATGTACTGATACAAAACTGTATAAACTAACAATATAACAAATTTAACTTTATATCAGTGTTAAATTGTATAAATGAATATATGTATATGTCTACTTTTTTGGTTCGGCCGAATATACCCGAATCCCAAAGGGGCAACTTCGGCCGAGCCTGTCCCACGGAATGTTCTCCCGGGGCCCCACACAAAATTTCACGTGTAAATTCTAAGATTTCTCACTTTACAAAACAGTGTGTTCGGGAAGAGAGAGAAAAACTCGGATGCGAGAAAAATGGCGATGACAAAGTGTGAACTCAAATTGGGCTTTTTGATACTGTTAATAGGGTGTATTACAAAGAAAATTGTTTGTTAATTATGGCACGAGTATTGTGTTTTGATCTGTAATAAGCCAAGTTATTATTCTTATTATTATTACTATATAAAGACTTGGTTGGTGGATTTGATTTGATTCAGTGTGACTACCCTTTTAAGAACTTTCGTGTCCGATCTATTTGGTTCTCCTATAATCAATCAAATCATTTTAGTACCGCTGGGGTCCCACGCGTTTATTAGTATTATTAAAACTATTATTATAGAAAAAGTTACCTGTATTTATTTTTTTTTGATAGAGAGTAAACCTACCCTTTGTTTCTATCAATAGTATTTTCGTTGAAAAAAAAAGCATTATTGCATTACGTAGTCAAAAATAAAACGGGGCTTTAACAGTATATTACTCTCAAGGACTCCGATATTCTCAAGAAAATAATATTAATATAAATATATTAATTATATCATTCAAATCTTATAGAAAAACTGTTCTTTTCAAACTTATTATTATATTGTCACCTTTATTTTATTATTCTCTAAAAAATTAAGAAAACAAAAAAAAAAATTCAATCTGAAATTGTTATTCAAAAAAACAACAAAACAAGGATATATTATCGAAAGAACAAAAACTCCATCAAATATTAACAATGTTAAGCCCCTCTGAAATGACTGGTGTGTCAAGAGGTAGTCCAAATTCAAGTTTAAAGAATAGTACTTATCCTTCAACTATAGTTACGTCTGAATCTTCACCAAATTCTTATAGAAGTGCGTCTCCTATCATGAAGAATAATAATAATAGAAAACCTGAATTTGTTGATAGATTCGAAAGATTAAAATTAGAAAATAATAATATTAATAATAAAACTGCAAGTCGATCTGTACCATTATTATCAAAATATCATATAAATGGTAATGATATTGCTATTGAAGAAACAGATGATGAAAATTGTATAAGATATGCTAAAAATATTGCAGATTTAAATTCTGCAAAAGAAACTTTAAGAAAATTATCATCAGCAAGTAGTGATCATCCATTAAAGACAAGTAAGAGTCATGTTGAATTTACAAATACTGCTTATGACGTTAGAATGTTGAATAAAGATATTTCAAATACAAAGATTAATCTTGAAGTTGAAAAAGTAATTATAATTGTTAAAAAAAATGAAGTATCATTAATTATTTTATTAAGAGAATTAGTAGAATGGTTATTAACAAATTACCCTCAGATGACAATTTACGTTCAAGATACTTTTGAAAATTCACAACAATTTGCTGGTAAAGAAATTTGTACAGATTCTGAATGTACTTTAGCCAAAATTGGTTATTGGGATCAAAAATTTATTGATGAGCATGATCTTTTCTTTGATCTTTGTATTACCCTTGGTGGTGATGGTACTGTCTTATTTGCCTCAACAATGTTTCAAAAACATGTACCACCAATCTTATCATTTTCTTTAGGATCTCTAGGGTTTTTAACTAATTTTGATTTCGAACAATTTAAACAAAGATTACCATTAATTCTTAATCAAAAAGTTAAAACAAATTTAAGAATGAGATTAGAATGTAAAGTTTATCGTCGACATTCAACAAAGAAGGATCCAACCACAGGTAAAAAAATTTGTTATGTGGAATGTATCACTGAACAACATGTCTTAAATGAAGTGACTATTGATAGAGGTCCAAGTCCATTTATTTCAATGTTAGAATTATATGGTGATGGTTCTTTAATGACTGTGGCACAAGCAGATGGGTTAATTATTGCTACTCCTACTGGATCCACTGCATATTCATTAAGTGCTGGTGGTTCTTTAGTGTATCCATCTGTAAACTGTATTGCAGTGACTCCAATTTGTCCACATACTTTAAGTTTTAGACCTATTGTATTACCAGATTCAATGAAATTGAAAGTTAAAGTTCCATTAAAATCAAGAAGTACTGCTTGGGTGGCATTTGATGGTAAAAACAGAGTTGAATTGACAAAAGGGGATTATATTACCATCTCAGCTAGTCCGTATATCTTCCCAACAGTAGAATCATCACCAACTGAATTTATTGATGGCATTAATAGAACCATGAATTGGAATATTAGAGAAAGACAAAAATCTTTCACTCATATCTTATCACGTAAAAATAGAGAAAAGATGGCTACTGAAGTACATAGTTCTGAAAGTAGTGAAGAAGAATATATTGAAGAAAAAAGATTACATTCATTGATTAATGAAAGACCATTGGATAGTGATGACGAATCCTCAAGTGAAGATTCCGAAGATGAAGAAGATGAACAATGTTGTAAAGAAATTATAACTAATGCCAAGAGTTCCTAACTTTCTTCTTTTCTAACTCCATTCTGTTCATATTCTTCTTTTTCCTATTTCCCAATTCAAATATATAAACATTCTTAAAACATAAAAAAAACCTCTTTTAACAATATACAACTTTTAAATACATTTATAAATAAACTCTACCCCAATATGATTTTATCCTTTAAAGCCAAAAGGTAAAGGTGTCAGCGTAAATCTGTATAACTTCTTAAACACAATAGTCTGAACAGTAATAATTTCCAAAAAGGGTAAAACCAGATGGCGATGCGAAATGAGAACAATAGCACCTGTCCCAGCACGAAAATAGATTCCAATATCTTTTCCCGAACGGGAAATTTAAATGGGACGAAAACCAAGCCATTGCAAAGAAAAAATTGAGATCTTCATGAAAAGTCTTGAAGTGACAATAAAGATACATATAAATATGAAAAGATTCAAGAGGTTGAAACTGTTTCAAATTAACAACCATTTCTTGTTCATTTTTAAATTGCCCAACATTCTTTGAAACAAAGAAACAACAAATAAAATAAACCACATTAATTTATGAAGAGTTTATTATACATTACTAGTTTATTGCTAGTTCTATTGCGTCCAATATTGGCCGACGAAATTCATTATTGTAATTCTACAATTTCATGTCCAGATAAATATCCATGTTGCTCTCAATCTGGCCAATGTGGTACCGGTAATTATTGTTTAGGTAATTGTGATCCAAGATATTCATTCTCTTTGGAATCATGTATGCCAAATCCAATGTGTAAGAATATTAATACTCGTTTCAGTAATTACAGTGATAAGATTGCCAATGGTAATACTTTCTTAGGTAATATTAGTGATGCAGATTGGACTTATACCGGTTATATTATGGATTATGAAGATGACGATGCTTTAATTCTTGCTATGCCAAAGAATTCTGGTGGTACTGTCTTAGCCTCCACTCATTCAATTTGGTATGGTAAAGTCAGTGCTGTCTTAAAGACTTCACATTTAGCTGGTGTAGTTACCTCTTTCATTCTTTATTCTGGTGTTCAAGATGAAATTGATTTCGAATGGGTTGGTGCTGATCTTGACACGACTCAAACCAATTTCTATTGGAATGGTGTTTTGAACTGGAATAATAGTGCTAATATCTCTACTATTGATACTTATAACGATTATCATACATATGAAATTGATTGGCAAGAAGATTATATTAAATGGTCTGTGGATGGTGTTGTTGGTAGAACTCTTTTAAAAAATGATACTTATAACAGTACTTCAGGTAGATATGAATTCCCACAAACTCCTTCAAAAGTAGATATTTCTATTTGGCCAGGTGGTAATGCTACTAATGCTCCAGGTACTGTGGCATGGGCTGGTGGTGAAATTAATTGGGATGCTCCAGATATTAAAGATCCGGGTTATTATTATACTATTTTGAAAGAGGTTAATATTACTTGTAATGATATCCCAAGTGGTACTAAACAAAATGGTACTACAGCATATATTTATACTAATGAAAATGAATTTTTAGCTAAGGATGTTGCTGTGGTCAATAAGAGAATTGACCTAGGTTCCTTATTAGGTTCTGGTGAAGATCCAGATGCAGGTGTTGTTAAAAGTTCTTCATCATCTAAGAAAACTTCTTCCACCAAATCTTCCTCTCAAACTTCTTCTGCTTCTACTAAGAAGACTACTAAGAAGAATGGTAAAGATGATAAGAATAAGAAAACTTCTTCTTCTTCTTCTTCTTCTTCTAGAGAAGCTACTACTACTCAACAAACCACTACATATGCTCCAACTACTCCAGTCTCCACAAAGATTGAAGTTACATATGTTACCTCTGCTAGACCTCACACTGAAAACGCCAATGCTAATGTCAAGACAGCATCAGGTAATTATGGTTCAAATATCAAGATCGATTCCAAAATTATCATAATAATGACATTACTACTAAATTTCTTTGTTTAGATATTAAACATCTACAAAGATCCCATTAGCATAAATAATTCTTTATAAACATATAAATAACATTCCTCATAAAATAATAAAATTAATAATATATTTCTTTTTTTGTATTTTTTTAAGTGAATATATACTTGTTATGATAATAAATAATATTGTATGTAATATTTACAATTGAAAAAATCACAGTGTAATAATAAATAAATAATTGAGGGAGTTGGAATATAATAATATTTGTTTTCTATGTCATTAAACGTGTGTATGTAGATGGGGATAATAAATCTATTCAGAAGAAGCTTTCTTCATATAAGCAATTAAATCACTTCTATCCTTTTCTTTCTTTAACCCCGCAAAAGCCATCTTAGTACCAGGAATATATTTCTTTGGATTAGTTAAATATTCAGACATATTATTTTCATCCCAAGCAACATCTTTTTTAATATTTGCATCAGTATAAGAATAACCTGGAGCTTGACCAGAATGTCTTGTGAAAACACCATGTAAATTTGGACCCACTTTATGTGGACCACCTTCTTCTATAGTATGACATTGCAAACATCTTGTCTTGAATAATGTAGCACCTTTCTTTTCTGATGGGGCACCATTACCAGCATCTTTTCCTTTCTTAGCCATTGTGTGTGAGTGTGTGAATAATAAATATAAACTTAGTAATATAAGTTCTTGTATGAGTGCTTCTCTTTAGAATAGATCAAGAAATAGTAAGTTTGAAGGGGGATCACAGAAACACAAAAATATCTTTAAATCGAATAAAGCAACCTATTTATATGGCTTGCCTCAAGGAACTGTGATATAATTTTAACCCTCTCCCTCTTTAGGAATAACATTAAATGGCTATTATCTTTTAGCATAAAAGAATTGTTTACCGGTTCCTTTGTAATTTCCTACAGGAAAATATGTCCGATGGAAAGACTGTGGAGAATACAATAGTTCTCTTGTAGAAGTCGATTCTTACTGGTCAGTCTTGTTTTGTTTTTTTCTTAGTGGTGGGTTCTCTAAAGGGGGAGAAGTGTAATTGTTTGGCCGAAACATCCGTATTCAGGCGGGAGACAATTGCGGAGTCCAGGGATCGAAGCAGTGCGGCTGTAGCAGTTGTTGTTTGTTTTTTTTGTAACGTTTTTTTTGTAACCACAAATTTTTATGTATATGTTTTTTTTTCATCTTGCAAAGACTTGATACAAGAAATAATACCAAACCAAGAAAAAATTATCGCAATGGGTAAGACATTATTATTAGATATTGAAGGTACAGTATGTCCAATTTCTTTTGTTAAAGATATTTTATTCCCATATTTTGTATCACAAGTTCCACAATTAATTAAACAAAGAGGTCTTTCTAATGATATTAAGATTGATGAAATTTTAAATTCATTTGAGATTAATAATAATAATGAATTGGAACATCATATTCTTGATTTAGTGGCACGTGATATTAAGGATTCAAAATTAAAATCATTACAAGGTTTTGTATGGCAACAAGGTTATATGGATGGATCAATTAAAGCACCAATTTATAAAGATGCCATTGATTTAATTTCTAACCCATCAAACACTGTATATATTTATTCAAGTGGATCAGTGAAAGCACAAAAATTATTATTTCAATATGCATGTAATATTGAAGATATTAATAAAAAATCAGTCAATTTAATCCCATTTATTAAAGGATATTTTGATATTACTACATCTGGTCCAAAAATTGAATCACAATCTTATGAAAATATCTTAAATGATATTAATGTTAAGGGTTCCGATATATTATTTTTAAGTGATAATCCATTGGAATTAGACGCGGCAAAGAAATGTAATATTAATATTGGACTTGCATTAAGACCAGGTAATTGTCTTGTATCAAATAAAGAAGATTATCCAAATTATACTACATTTGAAAATTTATAAATTTGATGTTAAAATTTTAATTATACATGTTATGATTTATATTATATTATATATATATATATATATATGAGAAGATTAATTATCAGCATATTCACTAAATAACATATTAGCAGCAATTTCTTCATTTTTATCACAAGCAAAATAAACTTGAATGACTAAAGTTCTTTCAAAACCTAATTCACATAATCTATTAATTGCAATTTCATCTTCTGGAGTAACATCTAATTGTGGCATAGCTTGTTGACCTTCTTCTTCACCAGTAGCAGTGGTGGCTTCAATACTACCTTCTGGAGCGGTAAAATCATCCATATCATTTAAATTATCACCAACAGCTTCTAAAAGCATTGAAATAAATGCTTCTGGATTACCCATTATTTGTTGACGTAACTGTGGATATCTATTACTTAAATTTTCTAAAAGAGGAGCCAAAGCTTCAGGATTACCCGATATGACTTGTCTTAATGCTAATAAATCTTCTACAGTTAATCCGATGGAACCTGGAGCACTTGCATTTGGAACACCCGCACCTGGAACACCTGTACCTTGTGATATACTATTGTCAGCTGGAGTATTTGAACCAGTAGCTTGTGCGAATAAATCATCTTCATCTGGTGGTAATTCATTATTATTATTATTATTATTATTATTTGATTCATTTGTTTGTTCAGTGGTTGATTGTTCAGTGGTTGATTGTTGGGATGCATTAATACGTTGTTGTAAATGTTCTGGAATCCCCATTAATAAATATTCTACGGCTCTATCTGGATTATTAAATGCGGCTCTTAAAGCTAATTCCACTTCTTCTCTTTGATACCCCATTTCCATAATTCTATCAACAGTTTCATTTCTTTCTGATCCGGTAACAAAACCTGTGTCGTTACTAGTGGTGGTTGGTTGTTCAGGTTGTTCAGGTTGTTCAGTAGTAGTAGTGGTGGTGGTTGTATCTTGTTGTGTAATTGGAGATACTGTAGATGTAAGTGGAGTAGTAGTTGTTGAATCAATTGGTTCAGTAATCTTAATATTATCCTTTGTTGGTGGTACCACTGCTTTTTTTTTGGAAATCATCATAATAACATTATCACCATCTTTTAAACCAGATTCATTTAAATTTTTAGTGTCTTGTAATACTTTACCTGAGAAGATTAATTTAATTTGTGTTAAATCACAATTTTTCACTAAAGCTAATTTTGATTTAATATCTTGAATAGTAGTATTATCATTTAAATCATCAAGAGTTGTTTTCTCCTTTTTAAAATCTTTAAAAGTTATGCTGACCATATTGAGTGAATGCTTTGTGTGGTTTGTTTTTGTTTGTATGTCTGATATATATAATTAACTGTATGTGGCAATAATAAATAATGTTTAAATTTTAAGAAATCATCGAGAGAGTTTGTGTGTGTGTGTGTGTGTTAAAAAGTATTGTGAGAGTGAAAAAATGAGGGTAACCGTGAAAAGTTAGGGTTGAACTAAAGAAAAACGCCTACTTATAGCAGGGCTAACAACTTTTTAAAAAGAAAACCCTCCCCAAGGAAACAAGGGCTGTTTTCCGTACAGACCATCACGTTCCGCCCGATAAAACTTCCCCAACAAGTAACAAACAGCTCATCCCTGCAATCTGGCCAATAATAATCAAAACAATACCTCGATTGTTCCTCCGCAAGATTTGTTTTGTGCAAATTTTTCACAGCGCGGCGTCGTTCGCAATGATACCCGATAATATACTACACATTGTCCAAAGAACAAAATAGCCCCTTCAAATACAAAATCACCGAAAAATTACAGTGAACAAAAAGAAAAAACAACCATTAATTTTTATCGGGAGACCGTGGTTTCCCATAGTGAAAAAATGAAATTTGTTAATTTACCGATACAACTCCCCTGAAAAATAGCATTTTATCGTTAATTACTATTGATTCTATTGTTTCATACCTTAGAACCTCCCCTCCCCCCCCATAATAAATTTTTATTTCACTGCTCATCTCCCTTTCTAAATTAAATAATTGCAGGGGTTATTGAATTAAATTTCAATCAACGACGAGGAAAGTTCGATTAAAAAATTTGTATAAAGGTAGACGGTTTTCTCAAACTTAATCAATAATTTTAACTTCCTTTCCTCTATTTCCTCTCTCAAATAATAAGAAACCATCAACCAATAACTAGATTTCAATCTCCTTATTAACTTTTCCAATCTCAACAATCCAAACTCACAAAAACCTTATATTATAATAATGTCTGACGAAGAACACACCTTTGAAACTGCCGATGCTGGTTCCTCCGCTACCTACCCATTACAATGTTCTGCTTTAAGAAAGAATGGTTTTGTTGTCATTAAAAATAGACCATGTAAGATTGTTGACATGTCCACTTCCAAGACTGGTAAGCATGGTCACGCTAAAGTCCATTTAGTCGCCATTGATATCTTCACTGGTAAGAAATTAGAAGATTTATCTCCATCCACCCATAACATGGAAGTTCCAGTCGTCAAGAGAACTGAATTCACTTTATTAGATATCGATGATGGTTACTTATCCTTAATGAACATGGATGGTGAAACCAAGGATGATGTCAAGGCTCCAGAAGGTGAATTAGGTGAACAAATGCAAACTGCTTTCGATGATGGTAAAGATTTAATGGTCACCATTATTTCTGCCATGGGTGAAGAAGCTGCTATTTCTTTCAAGGAATCTGCTGGTGGTAATTAGATAAAACATTATTAATAAAACATTGTATTCTCTTTTTTTTGCATTGATCTTTTATTATTATCTTATGTCATATTTATTCAACCCCCCCTTCCCACATATTTTATTACCCCCATCTGCATGCCTACATTCAATATTAAGTATTTTGAATATTTAACCAACTTTATTTTATCTATATATATGTTTATAAATTATATCATATATATATTATTTAACTAAATTAACTTTACTATAACTTTATTTTTGTTTTTTTTTATATATTAATTACTTGCTTACATTATTATGTAAAATTTTGATCATATCCTAGAGGTTTGAATTGATTTACAGTCGTGATTTATTTCATAAATGTGCGTTAATCATATTAATTGATCATCATTTAAAGTGGGGTCGTTCAAACGTTTTATTTAACCTTTTTATACTTGTATATTTTGTTGTTTTCTACATAATCTTAACTTAAACCACTTCTTAGAAGTCAATTTTCTTCAGTTTAAAACGTATAGTATAAACTTTATACTCTTATCAATCAAGTAAAATTTTAATATATTTGGTAATATTTATTTTTACCCATCTTATATACTTTTTTAGATTGTAGCCACATGACTATTTTAATGCAATGACTCAAACAGCTTAACACGTAATTATCAACGAATGGCAACTTGGCCGAGTGGTTAAGGCGAAAGATTAGAAATCTTTTGGGCTCTGCCCGCGCAGGTTCGAGTCCTGCAGTTGTCGTTATTTTTTTTGATTTTATTTTTGCCAACTTCAAAATTTCCCGATTGGGTAACATGCACTTATATTTCCCAATTAGGAAATTGCCAAAACTCTGATCTTCTCTTGAAATTTTCACAAAAGAAAGATTAATTTATACCATTATTATTAGAAAATATTTATTTAAAGACAGACACATTCCATTAATACTCAATTTACTTTATTAACACAAACGAAAACATAGATAACAGAAGCTTAACAACTCACTCAAATATGTCCTTGGCTGCTGATTCTACTACGTTGGGTAATACCAGTCAATATGAATTAGATAATGCAAATACTTTTGCACCAGATGCTGTATTTAATGATAGAGTTAGAAAATTTCAAGAATTTTTAGATAATTTTAATTCATATAAAGAACAAATTATTAAGATTCAACAATATAATAATTCTATCTCCATTAATGATAAAAATGATGATTTTAATGATGATATGGATTTAGATGATGAAAAAATTAATAAAATGGGGAAAGATTCAAATGTTTTTACAAATATTTTACCACAAAGAATTACAATTTCATTAGATGATTTAAGAGAATTTAATAGAGATGCATGGACTGGGATTCTTACACAACCTGCAAATTTCATCCCACCTGCTGAAAGAGCTTTAACTGAGATGGCTTCAACTTTAGAAGATGCTCAAATTGCAAGAAATAATAATTCAAATAATGATAAAATTGCTGCTAATAAACCATGGAGATTAGCTTTTAAAGGTTCTTTTGGGTCTCATGCTTTAACTCCAAGAACATTAAATTCACAATTTTTAAATAAATTAGTATCTGTCGAAGGGATTGTTACAAGAACTTCTTTAGTAAGACCAAAATTAATTAGATCTGTTCATTTTGCTGAAAAGACTGGAAGATTTCATTATAGAGATTATACTGATGCTACAACAACATTAACAACAAGAATTCCAACACCAGCAATTTATCCAACTGAAGATCCGGAAGGTAATAAATTAGTCACTGAATATGGTTATTCTACTTATATGGATCATCAACGTATTACTGTTCAAGAAATGCCAGAAATGGCTCCAGCAGGTCAATTACCAAGATCTGTAGATGTTATTCTTGATGATGATCTTGTTGATAAGACTAAACCAGGTGATAGAGTTAATATTGTCGGTGTTTTTAAATCCTTAGGTGCTGGTGGGTTAAATCAAAGTGAATCTAAAGCACAACAAGGTTTCAGAACTTTAATCTTAGGGACTGCTGTATATCCATTACATGCTCGTTCTACTGGTGTTTCTGCAAAGGAAACTTTAACAGATTTTGATATTAGAAAGATTAATAAATTATCTAAAAAGAAAGATATCTTTGATATCTTATCACAATCTTTAGCCCCATCTATCTATGGTCATGAACATATTAAAAGAGCTATCCTTTTGATGCTTATGGGCGGTGTGGAAAAGAATTTAGAAAATGGTTCTCATTTAAGAGGTGATATTAACATTCTTATGGTTGGTGACCCATCTACTGCTAAATCTCAATTATTAAGATTTGTGTTAAACACTGCATCTTTAGCTATTGCTACTACAGGTAGAGGTTCCTCTGGTGTTGGTTTAACCGCTGCAGTCACTACTGATAGAGAAACTGGTGAAAGAAGATTAGAAGCTGGTGCTATGGTTCTTGCTGATCGTGGTGTTGTCTGTATCGATGAATTCGATAAGATGACAGATACTGATAGAGTTGCTATTCATGAAGTTATGGAACAACAAACTGTTACCATTGCTAAAGCTGGTATTCATACCACTTTAAATGCTCGTTGTTCTGTTATTGCTGCTGCAAATCCTGTCTTTGGTCAATATGATGTTTCCAAGGATCCACATCAAAATATTGCTTTGCCAGATTCTTTATTATCACGTTTCGATTTATTATTTGTGGTTACAGATGATATTAATGAAATTAGAGATAGATCTATTAGTGAACATGTCTTAAGAACTCATAGATATTTACCACCAGGTTATCTTGAAGGTGAACCAATTAGAGAAAGACTAAACCTATCATTAGCTGTTGGTAATGATGAGGAAGATGAAGAACTAAAACAAAATAGTCGTAATGATAATGATGATGAAGATGATGGAGTTTTTGAAAAATTTAATCCATTATTACAAGCTGGTGCTAAATTAGCTAAGAATAAAGGTAATTATAACGGTAATGAGATTCCACAATTAGTCACTATCCCATTCTTAAGAAAATATATTCAATATGCTAAAGAAAGAGTGGTACCACAATTAACTAAGACTGCTATTGATGTTATTGTGAAAAATTATGCTGAATTAAGAAATGATGAAAATACTAAAAAATCTCCAATTACTGCAAGAACTTTAGAAACTTTAATTAGATTAGCTACTGCACATGCTAAAGTTAGATTATCAAGAACTGTTAATCAAAATGATGCTAAGATGGCTGCTAATTTATTAAGATTTGCTTTATTAGGTGAAGATATTGGTAATGATGTTACTTATGATGAAGAATTTGAAAATGAAGAATCTGGTACTAGAAGATCTCCAAAGAAATCTCCAAAGAAAAGACAAAGAGTTAGACAGTCAAAGAGCTCTTCTACAACTCCACTGAAATCACCAAATCTATCAGCTTCCTCAATGGTTGCTACACCATTAAGATCGAGTACAAGCGGTTCACCACGTAGAAAACTGGCATTTGATGATGATCCAGATTATGTTGGTGCTGATGAAGATGGCGATGATAATATGATTCCATTAACTGGTAATGAAGAAGAAGATTTAAGAAAAAGATTAGAAAGTGGGTTAAGAGTTTCTCCGAGACGTAGAGATCAAGTGGCACCATCACCAAGCAAAAAAGCTGAACCATTACAAGAAAGAACTTCTACTAACTTACCAAATGTTACATTAGATCCAGTGACACCATCTACAATGTTATTACATGAGGAAAATGAAAGTACATCTATTTCATTAGGTAATGTGGAACCAACTACTATTTCTACTAGTAGATTGACCCTTATATCCGGTATTATTGCTCGTTTGATGCAAACTGATATCTTTGAAGATGAATCGTATCCAATGGATGCTTTATTAGAAAGAATTAATGAAGAATTACCAGAAGAAGAAAGATTTTCAGAAGGTGAATATCTTGCTGGTTTACAACAAATGGCTGATAGAAATAACTTAATGGTTACTGAAGATAAAGTCTGGAAGATTTAAGCTCCTTTTTGAACTATATCTTTCAACTTCGTCTACTTTGTAATTGTGGTTATCCATATTTTGGGATCAAAAAAAGAATTGTATTATTATTACTAGTATTATTATAAATAAATAAATAAATATATAAAAATGTTATATTTTAGTTTTATATTAAAGAAACTGTCAACTGTAATCGCTAATTAGAGAATTTAATATGATTCTAACAATTTGTTTATTTTAGGACTCTACTTTTTAGGTATTACTGTAGTATTCATATTTATTCAACTACAAAATGTTTAAATTTCAGATTTCACTAATGCCCAAACTAAAAGTTAAAAAAATTCAATAAATAAGGCTGTAAACCTCTATGGTTTGTTGTCATATTATTTTACAGTCTAAATAATCTTAAATTAAGAAGAACATGGCTACATAAATATCTTCATCATTTAGAGGAGTGAAAGAAATGAAAAGAAAGTTTAATTTAGTCTTTTTTTTCTGAATCAACCATCAATCACTCATTTTTTTTTACTACAAACACAAATAAATATTTCCCATTCTCCATATTAATATCTATTTATTTTTAACATGGTCTAACCTCTCTCTTCTTTACCTCTTGTTGCCATTCTAATGACTACTTCTTAGTGTTACACGCTGAAAAGCCGGGTATATTGAAAATTTAACAAAATTGAGTTGACACGAAGTTCATTTTCGATTTTCTTGAAATTTGCTAAATAATAAGATTAAAGATTGCTAAGATTGATAATTAAATATAAGTTCGATACGTGTGGCAATATTTGATTTAACTTCAATTAATACAAAAGTCAATCTGTCAAACAGGGAGAGAGCAATTTATTCTGTTGATTGTTTAATTCTTCGATTCCACTTATAAAGAAGAAACTAATCAGAACAAAATGTCGACTACCGTGACTATAACTAGTCCTTTGGTAAAGGCGTCAAAATTATTGACACCAAAGGCATTTGCTTCAAGACCTTATGTTTATCCATTTTTCCCGATTTATGCTACTTTTGCTCATATCTATTTTACTCAATATGAGAAGTATATTAAAGGTCCAGAATGGACTTTTGTTTACTTAGGTGCTATTATCTCTGTTAATATGTTAGTTTTATTAATGCCGGCTTGGAATGTTAAGATTAATTCCAAGTTCAATTATGACACTGTTACTGAATTATACCAAGCTACTCATATCTTAATTAATACCACTCCAAACAATGGTACTGATGATATTGTTCCAATTCAAAGAGTCTTAGAAGAAGGTCAATTACAAACTTTCTTCTTATTCCAAAAGAAAAGATTCTTATTTAATGAAGAACAAAATGATTTCTCTACTCCAAATTTTATTATTGATGAAGATCCAAAGGTTGGTGTTTTCCAAAATTGTAAAGGTCATTCTGGTGATTTAACCCATCTGAAAAGATTATATGGTGAAAATTCATTTGATATCCCAATTCCAAGTTTCATTGAATTATTCAAAGAACATGCCGTGGCTCCATTATTTGTTTTCCAAATCTTTTGTGTAGCTTTATGGCTTTTAGATGAAGCTTGGTATTATTCTTTGTTCAACTTGTTAATGATCTTTTCCATGGAAGCGGCTGCTGTTTTCCAACGTGTTACTGCTTTGAAAGAATTTAGAACTATGGGTATTAAACCATATGCAATTAATGTTTTAAGAGATGGTAAATGGGTTACTTTACAAACAAATGAACTATTACCAATGGATGTTGTCTCTGTTACCAGAACCGCCGAAGACAGTGCTATGCCATGTGATTTAGTCTTAATTGATGGTTCTTGTATTGTTAATGAAGCTATGCTTTCTGGTGAATCTACTCCATTATTAAAAGAATCAGTCAAATTACGTCCTTCTGAAGATGATTTACAAATTAATGGTGTTGATAAGATCTCTGTCTTACATGGTGGTACTAAAGCTTTACAAGTAACCCCACCAGAAACTGCTATAAAAGGTGTTCCAATCCCACCAGATAATGGTGCTGTTGCCGTTGTTACTAAGACTGGGTTTGAAACTTCTCAAGGTACTTTAGTCCGTGTTATGATTTACTCTGCTGAACGTGTTTCTGTTGATAACAAAGAAGCTTTAATGTTCATCTTATTCTTATTAGGTTTTGCTATTGTTGCTTCTAGATACGTTTGGGTTGAAGGTACCAAGATGGGTAGAATTCAATCTAAATTAATCTTAGATTGTATCTTAATTATTACCTCGGTTGTCCCACCTGAATTACCAATGGAATTAACTATGGCTGTTAATACTTCTTTAGCTGCTTTATCTAAATTCTATGTTTACTGTACTGAACCATTTAGAATTCCATTAGCTGGTAGAATCGATGTCTGTTGTTTCGATAAGACAGGTACTTTAACAGGTGAAGATTTAGTGTTCGAAGGTTTAGCTGGTATCTCTGAAGAAGATGGCGATATTCGTCACTTATATTCTGCAGAAGACTCTCCAGAATCCACTACTTTAGTTATTGGTGCTGCTCATGCTTTAGTTAAATTAGATGACGGTGAAATCGTTGGTGACCCAATGGAAAAGGCTACCCTAAAAGCTCTTGGTTGGAAAGTTGATTTCAAAGATGTTGCCATTAAAGATAACTTAGGTAAACTTCACATTAATCGTAGATTCCAATTTTCTTCTGCTTTAAAAAGATCCTCCTCTATTGCTTTATTTAACGGTAATTTGTTTGCTGCAGTTAAGGGTGCTCCTGAAACCATTCGTGAAAGATTAACTTCTGTCCCTGCTAATTATGATGATATTTACAAGTCCTTTACTCGTTCTGGTTCCAGAGTCTTAGCTTTGGCTTCTAAGAGTTTACCAAAATTAACTCATTCGCAAATTGATGACTTACCTCGTGAAGATGTTGAAAATAATTTAGAATTTAATGGTTTCTTAATTTTCCATTGTCCATTAAAGGAAGATGCCGTTCAAACTATTGCTATGTTAAATGAATCTGCTCACCGTTCTATTATGATTACTGGTGATAATCCATTAACTGCTGTTCATGTTGCTAAGGAAGTTGGTATTGTTGGTAATGAAACTTTAATTCTTGATAGTGTTAGTGATTCTGATGAAAGTTTATTATTCCGTAATGTGCAAGAAACTGTTACTATTCCATTAGATGTTAATGATGAAACTTTTGATTTTACTTCTATTTTCAATCAATATGATATTGCTATTACTGGTCATGCTTTAAGTGCTTTACAAGGTCACAGTCAATTAAATAAGATTGTTAGTCATACTTGGATTTATGCTCGTGTTTCTCCATCTCAAAAGGAATTTATTTTAAATACTTTAAAAGAACTTGGTTATCAAACTTTAATGTGTGGTGATGGTACTAATGATGTTGGTGCTTTGAAACAAGCTCATGTTGGTGTTGCTTTATTAAATGGTACAGAAGCAAGTTTAAAGAATGCTGCTGAACAATATAGATTTGATAATATGAAAAGAACTTATGAAAAACAAGTTGAATTCTTACAAAAATGGAATCAACCTCCTCCAATGATCCCCGAACCAATTGCCCATTTATATCCACCTGGTCCTATTAACCCACATTATTTAAAGAACTTAGAAGCTAGAGGTACCGAAATCACTCCTGAATTAAGAAAAGCCGTTGAAGAAGCCAATGCTAAACCAATTGAAAAGAAGACTGCTAATCCAAACGCTCAACAACAAAGACCAACTGGTAAAGATATTGCCTCCTTATTACTAAGTGGTAATGGTGACACTGGTGCTGGTGGTGCTGGTGATGATGCTCCGACTTTAAAATTAGGTGATGCTTCTTGTGCTGCTCCATTTACTTCTAAATTAGCTAATGTTTCTGCTGTTACTAATATTATTCGTCAAGGTCGCTGTGCTTTAATTAATACTATTCAAATGTATAAGATTCTTGCATTGAATTGTTTAATCAGTGCTTATTCGTTATCCATTATTTATATGGCTGGTGTTAAATTTGGTGATGGTCAAGCTACAGTTTCTGGTATCTTATTATCTGTTTGTTTCTTAAGTATTTCTCGTGGTAAACCATTAGAAAAATTAGCTAAACAAAGACCACAAAAGGGTATTTTCAATATTTATATTATGGGTTCCATCTTAAGTCAATTTGCTGTTCATATTTTAATTATGGTTTACATTACACAAGAAATTTATAAATTGGAACCAAGAGAACCACAAATTGATTTAGAAAAGAAATTCACTCCATCTTTATTAAACACTGGTATGTTTATTCTTCAATTGGTTCAACAAGTGTCTACATTTGCCGTTAATTATCAAGGTGAACCATTTAGAGAAAATATTATGAATAACAAAGGTATGTATTATGGTTTATTAGGTGTTTCCACTTTAGCTGTTTCAAGTGCTACTGAATTCTTACCAGAATTAAACGAAGCAATGAAATTCGTCCCAATGACTGATGATTTCAAATTCAAATTAACTGGTTGTTTAGCATTAGATTTCTTCGGTAGTTGGGGTGCTGAACAATTTTTCAAATTCTTCTTCATGGATGATAAGCCAAGTGATATCAGTATTCAAAAGGTTAAGATCCAATCGTAAGCAAATTTGAAAAATTAAACTAAACACATCTTTTTTATGTATATATTATTATTCTCTTGTTGCTATAATTTTCTTTTGTCCTCAATATTTATAGTTACATATATATTATTTAACCAGACCTTTACGATCCAATTTCCAGTGGAATGGAATAGAATCTGAAGGAATCTCTATAGAAAGTCTCAAATAAAAAAAGAACATCAAAAAAATGGTTATTAATACAATTTTGTTTGTGTAAAATTGTTTCTCAAATCGGTATTACCTCGTTAACACCTGCCAGTAAAAGACAGTAAATGAGCCATTTACTCGGCTTCTCTTACTCTGTAAGTGCACTTTTCCCAGCATTGAAAATGAAATTTTTGGAAATTTTGAAAATTTGAAAATAAAACCTGTGATTTTAAAAAGAAGAGAGTCCTGAAATGTTATAAAAAGAGATGAGTTGTGAGATGTCCAATTCAAAAGTAGCTTATCGATGGGGTGGTCTCTTGAATGGTTTACTCGATAGGAACACCAAGCAATCAATCTGATTTATTTATTTTAAATTAGTTAAAGAAAAAACAATGCCATACCAAGAAGATTTTCAGGTGGAACAATTTATGGATAAGTATGAAACTTATGCAGAATTTAACTTAGGTGAAACATGTTGTTATTCTCTATCTCTTGATGAAATTGCAGAAATTTCCTCATGTGAACCATTCAAATTGGATGGTGCTAAGAGATTGACCTATGGTGCTATCAAGGGGACTGATGATTTAAGAAATCAAATTGCTTCCCTTTATGGTTCGGAGTTTACTAAAGATAACGTTTTAATTACAAATGGTGCTATTGCGGCTAATTTTTTAACTTATTATTCAATGGTTGGATCTGGTGATCATGTTATTTGTGTTCACCCGACTTATAACCAATTACATAGTGTTCCAAAGATGTTTGGTGCTGAGGTAGATTTTCTTAAGTTAAGGGAAGAAGATGGATTTGTACCAAATATCAACACTTTGAAGTCTTTAATTAAACAAAACACTAAATTGATTATTATTAACAATCCAAACAATCCATTAGGCTCCGTCATCTCGTCTAAACTATTAAAAGAAATTTGTCAAGTGTGTAAAGAAAAGAATATTTATTTACATTCTGATGAAGTTTATAGACCAATATTCCATTCTTTACCAGATGATTGCAATCAATCACCACCAAGTGCTTGCGAAATTTATGAAAGGGCTATTGTCACAGGTTCAATGTCTAAAGCATATTCGTTAGCTGGTATTAGACTTGGTTGGATCATTACTAAAGATTTAACGGTCTTGCAAACTGCTGCTTCAAGAAGAGACTATAATACAATTTCTGTTAGTATGTTGGACGATTCTATAGCACAATACGCTTTACAACATGTTCAACCTATAATTAAACGCAATATTGAATTATGTCTATCTAATTTGCAAATATTAAACAAATTTGTCGAGGAAAATTCAGATATATTTGAATATGTAATTAAACCACAAGCTGGTACTGTTTGTTTATTAAAAGTGAAAACCATTAAAGAAACTGACAAATTTGCTGCATTCTTAGCTGAGAATTATAAAGTTCTTAGTGTACCAGGTGAAGCATTAGGTGTCCCAGGAACTTTAAGAATTGGGTATGCTAATAGTAAGAAAGACTTAGCTGAAGGGTTACCATTATTAAAAGAAGCTGTTTTAGAATGGACAAATAGGGCTTAAAAATTATATACCATATTATAATGAATAATCTATATCTTTATTAGTTGAAATCTTAAAATATCTATAAAAATAAAATTACAAAACTTTTAGTCTATTAAATTTTTTTAATCATAAACTTTTCATCTTTTATAGCAGATTTAAATTTACAATTTTCATTTGGTATACTATCATACAAATCTCGAGATTGAATAATTTTCAATTCCATTTGTTTCATAGTCTCTATTGATCCCATTGTTGCTTTAAGATTATCTGGAGCTAAACTCTTGGTTACCCTAAGTACTCTTTGAATAACGTTTAAAACATCATTGATTTGATCTTCAAATTTTAATGTAGAGGTTTCATCATTTAATAAATTGTAAACTCTATCTAATAATAATGCAGAAAATAAATCACCAACACCAGTGAAATATGAATCAATATATGGGATACGGAATACAGAAGCTTCCTCATCTCTCATAGAAGCAACACAATAAATATATCCTTCATCATTAAATAATTTTGAATCACATGAAGTGACAATAATAATAGGTATACTTTCATGTAAAAATTGTAAAGCAGTTTTCAACTGATTAAAACTTGTAATTTTTTGACCACATAATATTTCTAATTCAAATTGGTTTGGTGTTATTATATCTACAATACCATCTGCAGATAATGCCAAATTTCTATATTCTGGTACAACATCTTCATCAACATAAAGTTGACCTTCATCACCCATAACAGGGTCCATTAACCATAAGGCCTTTGGGTTTTGTTTCTTAAATTCAGTATAATGCGTCCCCATACATCTAACAGAATCTGCATTAGGTAGATAACCAGATAATAATGCTTCATAATCATGTGGGAAATTTTGGAAAAGACCAGTTAATAATTGATTTAAATTATCTGCTTTGGTAATATTACCAAATACTTTATCCATACCATAACCAGTATGATTGGAAAATTGGACACTATTACAACAATCTACATCCCATCCAAGACATTGTAATGGGAATGTAGCAGCTTTGTTACCGACGTAACCATGAACAACGTGTGATTGAGTAGCTAATAGACGTGGCATCCGTTCTTTGTATATTATATTTATCGAGGGAGGGTATTTCTAATGTTTTCGAGCTAATTAGATGTATTAAATAGAAGCTATATCACCACTTATGGTTTCCTTGTGTTTAAATAGCGTTGCCGATCGTTGCTGTCAAATCGACGATGACTCTTATCTAATCTTCAAAATCTAAAATTTATATTCCATTTTTTTTCTTATCACAGTCTAAAGTGAAAAAAAAAACAAATGGGTGTCACAAACCCAAACTGAGTCAACTACAAACTATAAGCGATTAACGTTTCCATTAAATTGTTAGTTCATTTAGAAATAACTTATTGATGCAATTTGATTTGTTTATTTACTTTTTAGTATGTATAGAAAAAGTTATGTAATTTTAGTTACTATTCATTATTATTAATATTATTTTGATTAATTAAATACAATCTACATGAATTCCTGACAAAGTTTAAAACTTAACTTCTTGCTTACGCATTTCTTCAACTCGGCTAATGTCTTAGGTAAAATGGAAGCAAACGATTCATCAGCTTCTTCTAATAATGTGATATAGATGCTTTTAGTAATATAATCTTCAGAATCCCATTTGGCCTTCATTTGTTTCATAACAGTTAAAACATATTCATCTTTCATTAATTTAGAATCATCAATTAAGAATATTGGGTAAAGGAATTTGGAAATTAAGATCACAAGATAATATTTTGGTAAATATTGGAAATCTATTAGAGACATTAACAAGTCTAATGCAACGGTCCAATCTTCATTGTCCTTAGCTTGGAAAAATCTCAGTAAAACAGCATAGGGAGCTAAAGTTTGTCTCATAGCATCTGTTACCACATTTTGTAAGACTTCTTCCGATATCACTAATCCATCATTATCTGTGTAACCATCATTGACAATGGCATTTAACATAATATCATCTAAAGGTTTACCTTTCATTAAAGCAGCTTCAAATAAAGTCCATGAATATTCTTTCACAAAATTAAATTTACCAGCTTTACTATAATTAGCCATGGCTTCAATGGTTCTACCTTCATTCATCATGGAACTACCTAGCATTGTGTAAAGAGATCTTGACACCTCAGGTAATCTCCATTTAGCACAAACACTAAACATCCATTCAATATCATCATTAGTCTTAAATGGATAATGTAATAATAATTCCGCAATAGTATTTCTCTTGCAACTTGATTTAACATTTGGAACGATAGAAATTAACCCAATAGCAATGGCCCAAAAATCTTTATTATCAGATGCACATAATTCAAATGCAAAATTCATCAACATATATGATGCCATTCCATTACTTGGAGCAAAAATATCTTCTTGCGAAACAGTATTTATTATTTGATTATTAATATCATTATCATAATAACTTTCTAATAAACCTTTAGCCTCAACAATAGAGGCAGTGAAGGATGCTGTACATGTATCAAGGGATTCTAATACAGGTAAAATATGATATATATCACCATTGATAATTTGAGTACAACTTTGTTCCCATGGACTCGTTATATCTAATGGATTAGCCTTTAATGATAATGTCAAAAATTCTGATGCTAATTCTAAAGATGGGATATAATATAAGAACATACCACAAAATGATTCATACCACGTTCTTGATGCGGAAATTATTTTATTTTGATGACCACCGATTAATAATAATGTATCTTCAATGAAATCACGTAATTCACCAGAGACATTAGTTTCACTATCAATATATGTTTGACCCAAATCTAATGCTAAAGTTTTCCATTCTCTAAAAGTTTGTGTAGAATCCATTGGGTATTGTTGAATTAATTGAATTAAGTCTTTCATTGCATTTGATGATACTTCACACGAGTTTTCTAAATAAGAGATAATACCTGATCTTTCAATACAACCTAAAGCTTGTTCAAACAAACCTCTTAATAATAATTGATTTAATAAATTCCAAAATAATGAAATATCAAATATATTTTTATCTGAGTCACTAGTCATATTAAATATTTGTTCAATGTATGCAGCGTTTGGTTCACCATCAGATCTATTAATCCAATTTAATAAACCAATAATAAATTTGCTTCGTATATCGGTAATATCTGGAGAATCCAAAGTGAAATGAATTAATTGTAAACAATTTAAGATGGTTAAACTATCCTCTAATTCCAAATATTTACTTGTCATCTTTGGATTATTTTTAATTAAATCAATAAATGCTTCTAATTCAGTGATTAAAGTTTCCATAGCTAAATTCACCGCAGTGGTATGTTCTTTTTCAAAACTGGTATTAATAATACCAATGGTCGGTATAGAGTAAACTCTATCTTCACCTAAACTGTTATATATATCAAATAATCTTTTCACATAATCAGAATATTCATTTGATGTATCCACTTTTGGTAAACTAACAGGGTAAAGATTGTAATTTTCCTTTGTAGAGATGAAAGTCATGTTTTCAGAAGATACTGGACCCATTTTGAAATGTAAATTACTTGAATTGTCCTTAGTTAAGGGAAGATATTTGTTTGAAGTAAGTTTCATCATGACTTCCCCTGTACTTGAATCCTTTAAAAAGGATTCTTCATCAACACTTTCTTCGTCAGATGCACCTATACCATTGTCGTTAGCCAATCCATCAATATCTTGAGTTGAATTAGCCTTGATTTCATCTTGATCATCATGATTATTTTGTTCAGACACGCTATCAACATTAGCAAAATCCATGACATCGACGTCCATCAACATCTCATTCAATTCCTTTCTAGTCATTTCTACTTTTCGTCTCTAATTTCACACTCAATTGACTCTTCAGATGTGCTTAATGTTTTTTTTTCAATGGGCTCCTATTCCAAGTGTAAGTAATGGTGTCGATTGTATTAACTTTTTCAATCAAAAATGTTGTTTTGGTATTGCAGTTCGTTTTTCTTAAAATTTTCAAATCTTCAAATTGTCACGTGTTGCTATTTTCTCTTAGCAAAAAAAATTTTGCGATGAGCTTGAAATTAAAATTGTTAACAAGAGGTTTTATTATGAAGAAGTTGCAATGGTTCTTAGAGATCCTCTAAAAGATAAGTTGTCAAGAGTGTACTTGATTGTGTTTTGGTTAGAAATAGCAAGTGGGAATTCATTTGGTTAGTTTAAGTGTCCCTTTTTTTCCAGCCATTTTCAAGCAAATCAAATACTTTAATATACATCAATGGAATCTGTTAATTCTGCTGAAGAGCTAACAAAATTACTTCGTGCTAAGAATACCACCACAACCCAAATTTATGATGTTGTGTCCCAATTTGATGATTTGAAAATCTATTTCCCACATAAAGAAGTATTTGTCTTGGAATTGATTCAAGATAGATGGAATGATCAAAGAAAAGATGATTTTAAATTAGATTATAAGATGTGGGAATTATTTAACTCTATGTGGATTAAGATTGAGGATGAAAATTTATTAAAGAAACTGTTTAAGAATTTGAAATTTGTTCCATTATTATTAAAATCCTTACAATTGAATCAAGACTCCTCAAATTGTGATCTTTTCTTGAAAAATTTATTGAAAACTGTGTCTTTAATCAACTCTACTTCCACTGTGGAAGTTTCATTCGAAAACTCATGTAAGATTTTGGCTTACACTTTAAATTTAACATGTCTACTCAAGGACGACAACAGTGAATTATCATCTGATGAAAGAAATCAATTAATTATGGAAATGATTACGTTATTAGATATTAACAATATGATTGAAATTAACTACAAATTATCCAACATTTATTCAAATGATCTTTTATTAGCCACTTTGAAATACATTAGTAAATATTCATCAGATTTTGAAATTCCATCTGTTACCATGTTAAGAACTTTCTTGGGTCGTTTTATTTTCTCCGATCATGTTGATTCTTTAAAATTATTAGAAAGATTCATTGAAAATAATTCTGAAAAACTAGATACCCAATCTGCTATTTTATTATTTCAAATCTCTATTTCATTCCTATCAAGAAGTAATTTCAAGCAATTAGAAGAAATCTTTACATATGTTGTTAAATGTCAACCAAAAGTTACTTCAACTTTATTAAAAGAATTATCTGCTTCCAAAAAGACTTTATCTCAAGAATTTTTAGAAACTTTATTTAACAATACTCTAATTGATGCTAAAAAGGACGTGGAAACTTACAATAACCCAGAATTTTGGTCTTTATTATCTCATATCTTAGATTTAGATATTGAAATTGGTATTAAATATTCTGAGGATTTAATGAATTTAATTAAGAAACATAAAGATTCAAATAAATCTTCTACTTTGCAAATATGGTCAAAAATTATTGCTTGCCATATTAATGCAAGAGAATACGTCCAATTTATTTCTAAATGGCAATCATATTGTAAAAAGGATTTAGAATCTATCGAAGGTAAAAACACATGTTTCTTATTTGATCGTGAATACACTATTCTAATTAGTGACAATATTGTTTCTTTATCCATTACACAATTAAGAGATCTATTAGATGAAATGGTTGATATCATCACTGGTGAAAATATCGAACATACAGAACTTAATAAGATGGTTTTAAGAATTTGTTTATATGGTTTACCAAAATTAACTTATAATACGCTTTCTGAAATTAAATCTATACTGACTAAAGTCTTTGAAATCAATTCTTCAACCGATCTTTGGGAGATTAAATATTTAATTATGGAAGTTTATGATGATATTGTTCCAGAAGAACAGCTTACAAGTTTATCTACTGAAACTTTTACTACCATAGCTGAAAAAACAGGGTTATCTGCGGATCTTTTCTATTATTTCTTCAAATTAAGAGAATATCAAGAATTTGTTTTCACCCCAATTGAAGACAAATTATTAGAATATGTTGCTTCCATCAACTCCGAAGAGATGTCTTCTGTTTTATCAAAAATTTTAACTAATTGGTCATCCATTATTAATAGTATATTTTCAAGAGATCATGTTAGACAGTTAATTAAAATTTTATTGGAATCAGAACACATCAATATTTTAAAATCATTATTCATTAATGATGATTTTTTTGAAGAAGATAATATCACTTTCCACTTAGTCGACGAATTGACTGAATTATACACTTCTGACGAAGCTATCCTATATTTGAATGATATTCCAATTCAATGTATAAATAAGAATGCCAGGATTTCACTTATTGAAAAGTTAAGTTCTAAGAAAAAATTATCAGACTTAGATATCTCATTATTATGCAAATTGCTACAAAATCCAACATTTAGATCTATTCTAGAAAGTGATTTTAACAAATTAAAAGAATTCTTATCCAACGATAAAAAGGCTAATTCTGTTTTCACTAAGATTTGGGCAAATCATGTTTCCCAAATCAAAGAAAGTATAAATCAAAAATTCATCAATTCGGCGATTGCAATTATTAGTGAAAATTTCTCCAAAGCTACTGTTGCTGATGTTTATTATCAAATGTCTCTAGAAATAGTCAAGAATACTCCAGAAAAATATATCGCTCAATTAAAGGATACTTTTACTAAGGAGTGTTTAAAAAAATTAACTGATGCCCAAAGCATTAGTAAACCACAATTAATTTGGTTATTAAATGCCTTATATGAACTTTCCAAATTCATCGATTTTAATACCACCCAAGTCGTTACCATTAAGCATGCTCTTTGTAAATTGACTAAAGAAGAGGATTCTGCTTCAAATATTGTATTACTGGAAACCTTGTTCACTTTATACTGTGCCTTATACGATCAAA
Source organism: Monosporozyma yasuniensis (assembly GCA_030558655.1). Classification (NCBI taxonomy): domain Eukaryota; kingdom Fungi; phylum Ascomycota; class Saccharomycetes; order Saccharomycetales; family Saccharomycetaceae; genus Monosporozyma; species Monosporozyma yasuniensis. Next base: position 8,561 of record JAKTQC010000041.1, on the reverse strand, counting down.
GTTTGGTCTATCTTTACCCACAATATTTAGCCATCAGAGGCTTAGGTGTATCAAAGGAGTCAATTTTTTCTGCTTTATCTGACGTGTTAACCAGAGTAAAGAAGAATGACGTAAATGATTTCAATAACGGATTTATTATGATTATCAACTCTTTTAGTGAAATTACGACTGATGAATATAGTCCTGCTATTTTAGAGTTATTCGAATTACAAATTAATCACATCGAAAAGGAAAATGTTATTGGGTCTCACTTATTTGTCAAATCACTTTCATCTTTCTTTACCAATATTGAAAATTTTGTGTCAAGTCCTAAATCTATTATTTCAATCACAAAGACTATTCAATCATTAGAAATTTCTAAACCTGCTCTTTTCACACAATTTGCCATTGAAACATTATTCCCGTTATGTTTAAAGATTAATCTGTTATTCATTCACAAAGATAATCCCGATAATGACAAAATATTTTCAAATACTACTAAGATGATTTCAAATGTTCTTTTAGTTCATAGAGTGAAACTATCCAACCGTAACCATTTAGTCATCTCATTGTTATGCCATTTATTAGAAGTCGTTTCTAAAAGCAAGGAATACAGTTTAAGTGTTGAATCTACAAAATCCTTAGCAAGATTAATTACAAACTTCTGTGAGCCAACTAATGTTTCGAATAATCAATCTAACAATAAACATAAGTTAAGTTCTAAGGTCGGGTTAATTAAACAATCATTGAGAAAACATGCTCCTATGTTATTAGTTAAATATGTGCATCTGTCTATTAACCATCCATTTGAAGCTCAAGAAAGAAAAGAACTACTACCATCCATCCATAGTGTATTCAACTTATTATCTCAGAACGAGTTAAGTTTGGTTAATTCTATTTTAGATACCTCAGGGAAACAATATTTCAAATCGATATATATTGAATACAAGAGAACTGGTAAGTGGCGTGAGGATTAGTTTATAGAAGTATAGAATGTATAAAAATAAAGTGTATAATTAAAAAAAGCATAAAATTAAAAGTTAACTTATAAGATATTATGATGGGACTATTTTGAGACTTGCTCTTACATCACTATATTTGCTAGGTTTGATCCAAAGTGGTGCACCGTTATTTTCCAATATCGATTCACTCCCGTCAATCGAAACAGTAACTGAATCCTTATCTGTGTAAGATGCATCATAGGAAACTGATAATATATAAGCTGCCCCATCTAATCCTAACAAATAAAACAGAGGAATCATACCAGCTTTCTTTTCAAAGGACGAGGCTTCATAATTTTGTGAAATAGGTGTGATGTTTACTATACGTTGATTAGGTCTAAATTTTACCATTGGTCTTTTGTTTAAGGTATTATTTGGAAGTAATTCAGAAACATCATCATATAGATAAATAAAATTATCAGCAGCCAACATAGCACAAAATGTCCTTTGAAAATCTTTTCTTTCATTATATTTTTTGGATAATAAGATCCTCTCATCATACCTATTAAATTTGATTTGTTCTCTGAACGGATTTTCTTTCTCCTCTACAGTGCTTTTCAAAAGGATGTTATACTCCATTCTATCTAGTGGCTCCCATACTTTAGTTGCTATTTTCATTATATCACCATCACTAAATATTTGTGGCTTTGTATCTTGTGCTTCTTTAATTAGATTTACATCACCATCTAGATCTTGATTAAGATATAACCCATCATATGGGTTTATAAGTTGCATAACACCATTTTGATAAAATCCACCAATATTATATACTTCAGCAGGTTGTGGTATTTTCCCTTTTTCTTTGAGTGTAATTCCTTCTTCACTAGTCGATAATAGAAGATAGTTTAAACCTTTAGCAGTGGGCATACATATTTTAATAAAATTACCAATAGCCTGGGGCTCAGAAAATATTGCTGTTATGGTACTCGACTCTTCACCTTCTAATAGAATTTGAATTTTTCTACCTCTAATAATTTTAACTATATGCCAATATGATTTGTTTCCCTTAGGTAGTTGATACGCAACCATTACTGTATCTTCCCAATAACACGATTCCAATGGATGAGATTTTAATAATGGCTCCATTATAACATAACTTGAACCAGAAGTATTAGGTATTTCAAAAGATTTAATTACTTCCATAGATTGATTATTAAGCAAGGATAATGCAAGACCTTTCCTTTTATCAGTTTTAGTACCATTAAAATCATACTGAGAAAGAATTAATGTACGTTCATCCTTTGCAATTAAAGGTAATATTCTTAACGGCAGGCCTAATTTAAATTTAAGACGATCAATCTTGGTAATTGGTTTATCAAAATTCGTAAACTTGAATTCATAAATTTTTGAATTAGATGCTAAAATAAATGCACTGCAACCCAGCCCAAACATATCTCGTGGACAGATGTTTATATCCACTTTCGATGGTATAAATGCATCCAGATCAACTAGAATCATTTCATTATCATTGTATAAAAAACAAAAAAACTCCAATGTAAATACTTTGAATAATTGATTATTAATTGATGAAACTTGTAAATTAATCTTATCCAATTTTTCATTATAAAAATATGCTCTACCATTAGATGACAACAAAATTGGAAAAATACTGACCTTTTCATCATTAGTTTTTTTTCGATAGAATGCAACATCTATTATATTTAAATGTTCTGTAGACAACTTATCATAAATGATTAGTTTAAATCTTTTATCTCCAGATTCTTCATTTGGATACAAACTTTCATAATCAACTTCATATCCATGATTAAAATCATCATCAAATCCATCATAATCTATTAATTTCAATTTAGCCATTGCTACAGAATCTTTAAATACAATAATAAGTGTTGGTTCATTTCTTATATTTTGAATATTATTATTAGTGTAACAAAAGTTGACAATCTTATCGGTTGGTTTAATACGATTTAACTTCTTTTGATCATCTTCAAAATATATCTTAATCGGATAATGTATATTATGCCAACCGTCCATAATTAAAACATTAAACTTTAGATCAATAGATAATTTCTTTGGGTACTGAATAAGTTTAGAAATCTGATATTGTTTTGGTTCAATCAACCCATTTAGTAAGTTGGCTTGTTTTGTATTAGGATCATATGAATAAAAATCATCATCAGCTTGATATATTATTTCATTCCCAACTTTAATAATTTTAGTGATGTTATCATGTGGTAATTTCCATAAATACTTTAATTCGTATTGACTTGTTGGAATTTGATAAGTCAATTTCTCTAAGAATGGTCTTGTCTTATGGAAAACACCAGCTAATAAAATTTCATTCATGACAGAATTATCATTTGAACCTATTGAATGTGCATCCAGATATATCTTTTCTTCATTTTTCGTTTCTGAAGATGAAGATGGTTTCTCCTTGGATACAGCACTAGTACAAGTAACCTCTCTTACAGATTGATACCCAGTCATTTGCGTTCAATTTACCGTTGACTTGCTACTCAATTTTGAACTATCAGTGTTTTATTCTTTAAATGCTTTGGGAATACATTTTTTTCAAATTGTTAAATTTCTTAAAATTCGATGTCTTTTCCTTTTTGGAACATACCATTAAGAGTGAGAAATGCTGTATCAAGGGATAAGAAACCAATACCATGTTAAAGTGTAGTGATAAATCCACAATTAATTGTAATTAAGTTTCTATTGAAAATAACTGAAAAATACTTTTATTTAAGTCCAGTTACCTTCTCAAAACAGCCACAAACTTATTTTTTTTGAATCCAACCTCCCATATGACCTTCACCATCTAACTCTCACCACCCATCCAACCCAATACCACTATTATCTACCCATCATACCATCCGCCAAGACCCATTTACTCTACACCTCACCCACTGGACCAATCAACTCGCAAACAAGAACGTGACCTCCGGCAAGTCCGAGTTTTCCTTGAAATTTGAAATTTTAAACCAAACAGCAGCGTAAATAATATTTAAACTCCAGGAATATATAAATGTTTCAATTAACGTTTAAACTCAAGAAGGAGTACAAGTTCTGAACAAGGAAAAGAAAACAGAAAGAGGATCTATAACTGTTTTTTACATATTTGAATCCAAAAAAAAGAACAACACTCACACACAAGGAACAAAGATCACAATGTTAGCCGCAAAGACTATGTTTAAAGGGATACCATCAAATGCTATTGCTAAGACACTTATAGCACAAAATATGGCCAAGATGGCTCTTTCTACTTCTACTAGTTTAAGTAAATCTACTTATAGAACTCCAGATTTTGGTGATGTTATTAAAGAAAATAGAGATAATGATAGATCAAGAGTCTATGCTTATTTCATGGTTGGGTCTCTCGGGCTATTATCATCTGCTGGTGCCAAATCTACTGTAGAAACTTTTATATCATCAATGAGTGCCTCTGCTGATGTCTTAGCCATGGCTAAAGTCGAAGTTGATTTAGCTTCTATCCCAGAAGGTAAGAATGTTGTCGTTAAATGGCAAGGTAAACCTGTCTTTATTAGACATAGAACTGCACATGAAATTCAAGAAGCTAATTCTGTCGAAATGTCACAATTAAAAGATCCACAAACTGATGCGGATAGAGTACAGAAACCTGAATGGTTAATTATGTTAGGTATATGTACTCATTTAGGTTGTGTTCCGATTGGTGAATCTGGTGATTTTGGTGGTTGGTTTTGTCCATGTCATGGGTCTCATTATGATATTTCTGGTAGAATTAGAAAAGGTCCTGCTCCAACAAATCTTGAAATTCCAAAATATGAATTTAAAGAAGAAAAAGTTATTGTTGGGTAATCACAGTATCTTCTCAATCAATCAAAAATATTCTTTTTTCAAACAACAATCACTACATATATTTATTTTATTATTTTTATTTATTTGACAAACCTTTGCGAGCAATCATCCTGATTACTACTTTGTATATAATGTATATATATACCAACTTATTTATTCTTCTATTGAAAATAATTTATTCCTATTATTATTATTATTATTATGGTGGTGCTTCACAAAGTTGAATTATCTTCAATCAAACTATTTAAATCATCTGGTATAATTTCCCAATTTTCTTCAATCCATTGATTTATCATTTTATAAAGTTCCCTCCGCTTAACATTTTCATCTAAAGTCAAAGTATCTTCTGTCTTAATACTTGGTAAGTTAATATTTAATTTATCCAAAATCACATCTCTAACATAACGTGGTAAATTTTTTGGTCTATATTCATTATTAAATTGAATTAACCAGATAATTGACCAATGTATTTGTCCATATTCTGGTATACAACGTGAACGACCCATATTTGGAATATACCGATTTCTCCATTTACCATCTTTATCTTCAATTCTTATACCAATTGGTAAAAATTCTAATAACCACCAAAAGATTGATACATATTTGGAAATCTTTTGACACTCTTGTAGACTAGTTAACTCTTTTAAAATTCTATCTTTATTAAAAAACATTTCCTGATCTTGAATATTCATTAAATCATTGTTGTCATTTCTTCTATTATTAATTATTCCTGATTTACCAATATTCAAAAAATCATGAATACTTGAGAATAAACTCTTCTTCGATGTATATCTCTTATTAAATTTATTAATTGATCCAGGCTTAAATTTAACACCATGTTTAATTGCCTCTGCAATCATCCATCTTAATGATAAATTACTAATATCATGTCCAGTTGAAGTGGAAAATACACCACCACCAACGTCTGAATGATCACCAGGAAACCATTTTTCAATCAAATCTGGTGAGATTGTAGATTGATTACTATTATTATTTTCTTTTGTCCAAATATTCATTGAAGAAGGAACTGATCTTTCAAAGTTAAAATTTTTATTAAGACGGAAAGACCCTTCAATATAACCTTCTGTACATTCAACATTTTTTGTCATGGTGGAAAACATTTCATTCTGTGATAAGAAACTGTTAATATCATTTATTAAATTTGTTTGTTCAGAAAAGGGACTCAACAAATCTCCTGTTGAGGTTTCATTTTCAAAACATGCCCCTGAACTTGTAACTCTTGATTGTCTTAAAGTATATTCAATTAAAGGATTTTTCCCTTTGAGATTCGAACCTGACCTGGAAACCACACTATCTGTTTGATTTTGAGTAATGTTTTCATTTAAAATAGGCGTGGAGATTTTGGTATGTATAATTTCTATCTCGTAGGGTTTATATTGTAAATTAAAGAAATTTGGTTCATATGGATTGGGTGTAAAACAGAATTGTTTGAATTTACCTCTTCTTTCATCAAGTGATAAAGCATGCCTAACATGATTAACAATATTTGAACTTTGGGTACAAGGGAACAATCTATCTCTGAAAAGACCAACTGAATTAACAGAATCAAATAGACCTTGAAAATGTATTTTGATTTGATATTCTCTACAAAATGTTTTAGTAAATTCTTGAATTAAAGTTGTTGCATAGTTCGGTTGTAGAGGTTGTTCAGCATATTCCCAATTTTCATAAATTTTCCAAGCCATATATACCATATCATCCATCCCTTCATTTAGAAGTCCAACACGTTCTAACATTCCAGCCAACACTCTGGCGATAAAAGCACCACGGGAAAATCCAAACATATAAATTTGGTCATTAATTTCATAATGTTTCATTAAAAACAAATAAGCAGAAACAATATGATCATCTAAACAGAAGGCAAACATGGAATCCAATAAATTCTTTAATCTCGACCAGGAAATATACCTACTCCAATCGTTAACAGAATCAAAATTATTTGAAGTGCCAATACCAGGTTGGTAATAACATAATTGTGATTTTGTGTCAAGACGTCTATAAATTTTTAATACATTTGTGAAAGGGTCTGGTCCAAAATTTTCACTAGTTCCATCGAAACACATAATTATATTTTTCCCCATTGTTGGAATGTTAACCTTTTGGAAATAGCTTTAATATGGGTAGATTGCATTTTTCTTTAAATAGTTTTAGTAGCCTTTTCTTCTTTCTGTATCTTTCAAATTTAACATTTCCTTATTTTATTTTGTGTCACTTTTGAAAATGATAAACTACAGTAAAGGCATTGAAAAAAAAAATAATTTAGGCAAACAATATTATAAGAAGGTAGAGACAGTGGTAACTGTTGTAACAGAAAACGAACATAATCGTCTTTTCTTTTGTTATTATTTTGAATGTTCATATTTAATCGAATAATCTGATAATAATACTATGAACTATTGGATATCTATTATGTAAGGTAAAATGTATAAATTAATAAAAGATATAACGAGAAATAAAGTTTAGATAAACCAGAACCTCCTGGTTTATATATGACTATCAAGTTGAAAGGATAAGATATATTATGGTATAGTGAAAGAGTTTCTTTTTGTTAATAAAAAGAAACCTGAGAACTCATATTGGAGGTCATTATGGTGTACACCCATTAATCATATTAGTCATAACCATTGTATTCCCATTATGATATTGGTGATATAGTAACCATACTATATTACCATAATAACCTAATAACCATATTATATTACAACATTTTTACTAAACTAACTAATATACACTATTTAACTAATACCTGGAAAAGTATCGGATGTGCTTGCTTCCTTTTATCCTTTGACATTAACAAACCCTCTCAATGGAACACATCCATTGCAAGTTCATATGGTTTGAGTAAATAAATAACATAGACAAGCAGTCCTCCAATTTCCCACACAAGTGGCCATAGTACTTGTGGATTACCCGCACATAGGTAATCTGCCATCTAAAATACATAAACATGTAATAAGGAATATTACAAGTTCAAAAAGTAAAAAAAAGGGGCGAGCTGGGAATTGAACCCAGGGCCTCTCGCATATTTGAATAATAAATTACCCAAAGCGAGAATCATACCACTAGACCACACGCCCTTCACATGAAATTTGTTGTAAGTGAATAATGATTTAAAGGTTAAAATCTATCAGGTGTCAGATTTGATAGTTTTCCTTTAAGTGAAAGAATTCTATCGGCATATGTTAATTAATAGAATGAAATAGAACTATAGTCTTACTAATCAGTTCGTTCTAAAACCGATATAATTATTCAGTTGTCCATTAAGTAGAAATGTAAGTAAATAAATTTATATATAAAGGACATGTTATTCCAACTGCCTTTAGATATTTAGTTATTGATTTTCTCTATATGTTTTATATATTTAGACTTAGAGAAAATCAAGCAATTCAAGTACTATAAGTTATAGTTAATCGTCCAATACTTCGAAGAACTTTCTAGCGATTCTAGATAGTTAAAGTATATAAAAAGTCTGTCCGTCAGCCGTATTTCAAGAGATTAACATACAACAACTGGTAGCTGTCCGTCTGCTTTCGATCCACTCCAATGTCTGAATTTATTTCCAACCCTGTATCCACCATTAAGGTTGCCAAACCATTCAACGGTAACACTAGATCTGTGTTCACCCTTAATGAATTTTTAATTTCGTTAGATCTTAAGTTTGGTCTATACCACATCTCTGATGAATATCAGAAGATTTGTGTTTTTGCTGATAACTTAACCGGTAAGGCTATGCTATGGTTCAATAATTTTTATGCGAGCCAT
>JAKTQC010000040.1:0-103717 GCA_030558655.1 Monosporozyma yasuniensis | reverse complement strand
TCCTTTCTACTTGATGGTCATATATAAACCAGGATGTTCTGGTTTATCTAAACTTTATTTCTCTTTATATCTTTTATTAATTTATATAGTTTACCTTATATAATAGAGATCTAAAAGGACAATAGTTCATAGTATTATTATCAGATTATTAGATTAAATATGAATATTCAAAATAGTAACAAAATAAAGGACGATTATGTCCGCAATCTGTTACAACAAATAGGAAGGAACTAGGTGAAACTGGGTTCATATCTTTGGGAGAACATTATTAGAAAATTGGTATTGCAAAGCCAAAAAAAGAAATGGACGAGTTGGGAATCGAACCCAAGACCTCTCCCATGCTAAGGGAGCGCGCTACCAACTACGCCACACGCCCGTAATTTCTTGTTTTAAAGAAAATGTCAATGTTTTCCAAAAATAAAAGGATTAAGCATGCGCACAAACATAATTTTCTCTATCATTTGTAATTACTGAGAATATTCGTTAAAAAAATAAATGACAAAAGTTAAATATCATCACTTACAAGTTATATGTATGTAGTGTTTCCAGTCAGGCAGATTTAATAAACAAATTTCCAGTTTTAGATTCTTCTTTTGAAGAAAAATTATTGGTATAGAAGAACAAAGTAACGAAGAAAATTAATTTTATATCAGCTATTCATAACGCTTACAAACCAGTAGTAGTGAAGGTATTCAACATATTGTTTTGGGGTAGGAGACTATAATTCGTAATAAATTCATTCGATCATAGGGTCGTTTGAAGTGACTGGTGCCTAACGTTTTCAGCTGTTCTTTTTTAAATATCAGAATTAATTCAATGGATAGAAGCGATCAGAAAGTTTCAAAGATATTGTCAAACGTTCAGCTCTATAACCAAGAAGTTTAAGATACCAGCAGTATCCAATATATCGATACAATAATTTTTACATTGATTGATATCCACTCAATTTTTAAACAAACTTAAATTTTGTTTTCATTTCTTTATCCCAAATATCCATATCATTGCTTTACATTGAAAATTTCACAAGATAATAAACAACGTTAACGTATCCATTATATTTTCATTAAAAATGACACACCAATCTCAATTTGTAGGATTTGGTGTCCAAGTTGAATTAAAAGATGGTAAACTAATCCAAGGCAAGATAGGAAAAGCTACTTCCAAGGGTTTAACTCTATATGATGTTAAATTCAGTGATGGTGGTACTTCGCAAGCTTTTAAGGTTAGATCTTCCAGATTAAAAGACTTAAAAGTATTGAGTGTTGCCCAAAATACTCATGGTAACAACAAGCACAACCGTATCAACAACAACAACAACAATAATAACAACAACAATAGTAACAATAAGGAAAACAACAAAATTTCCAACAGTACTAACCATAGTAGAACTGTGTCCAATACTAGTATTAATTCCGGTAATATGAGACAAAAGAATGTCAGAAATAATAACACCAATGGGGATGACTGGCAAAATGATGATGTTAAAAAGATAAAAGAACAAGCTGATTTTGATTTCCAAGGTAATCTTGATATGTTTAATAAGAAAGATATTTTCGCTCAATTAAAACAACAAGATGAAATTGATCCATCTAATAGACTTGTTTCTCATAACAGAAAAAATAATGACAACCGCACTGGCAAACTTCCTTCTTCGTCATCTTCTAATAAGAATAATAATTATGAAATAGATGAAATGGTTATTCCAGATGCCAAAAATGACACATGGAACCAAATTACTCATAAGAAAAAAGAAGAGGACACCTATGACGATTTTGAAGACAGTGATGATGATGACGATGATGAAGAATTCGAAGATGCTAATTATTTCCCAATCACAAAATCTATCAATATTACACATTTATTACATTCTGCTGTCAATAGTAGCAACGAAGATGTGAGTGATGGTAAGAAGGATAAGAAAAATGATAATGGTGAATTATTATCTAAATTAGAACAAATGATTTTAGGTCAAACTTCGACCTCAACAAGAACTACTTCTGTTTCAAATTTCAATCCAACTTTAACTAATCCAAAGAACAAGAAACAAATTCCAATGGCCACTCCCGTACAATTATTAGAAATGGAAAGATTAACTGAAGAAACTTTCCATATTTCAAGAAATGATTGTATTGATAACAATTTTGCATTAAACTCATCATATTACACTAGACAAAAATTAGGTGGTGATTCTCGTTTAACCATGGATAATTCTAATCCAGAACCACTAGTTGTTGTCCTAGCTTCCGATTCTAACAGATCTGGTAGTAAAGCATTAACTTTAGCCAGATATTTGTGTCAAACTCAACAAATTCGTGTTTTAATAGTTTTCACTTGTTCCATGAAGGAAATTGAAGAAAATAATAAGCCATTAAAGGCTAATATTGATGTTTTCACTAAATGTGGTGGTAAAGTGGCTAATGACATTAAACACTTAAAATCTATCCTATCTACATTAAATAGTCCAATTGAATTAATTATTGATGCTATGCAAGGGTTTGACTGTAATTTAATTGATTTTGATTCTAATCAAAATAAGATTATAAATATGATTAATTGGTGTAATGAAATCATTGAACATAATAATGTTAAGATATGTTCTATAGATATTCCATCAGGTTATGATAGTGGATCTGGTTTACAAAATTTTGATGTTGCCATGCATAGAGTAGATTATATCTTATGTTCCTATACTTGGCCATTAATCTCATTATCCAATATGAAATCAATAATATCTCATAATAATCATAATAACGACGGGAATGTTATTTTGATTGATTGTGGGATTCCAAAGAATGTTTATCTAGAAAGAAACTCTTTACGTAAGTTTCATGGTGTTGATACTTTCACCACCAGTGGTCATTTAAGTTTAAGTCTATAATCGTATTTGACTAAACGATAAATCACTAAGAAGATGATTACAGATACAGTCATCTCTCTTTTCACTGTAACCATTACTCTTATATATAGATTCATTTATATATACCACTGAATAAAAACACCTTAATAAGAATTCATCAATATCGACTTGTTTTTAGTAATTTATACTCACAGTAAAGCTTATTATCCTAAATAAAGCAAAAAACATACCAGAAACTGCACTGCAAAAAAAAGCACACACAAATTTTAGATAGCGAAAAAAAATTAAAGATAAAAAAAAAAATAAATAAAAAAAAAGACAGAAAGAATAATTTGAAAGATAATGCGGTGTTTTTTCCCTGACACTTCTAAGTGATAAACACATAACAAATAGTTGTACAGACAGTCTTAGACATTGAATAATTTGATTAACGTTTCTGATAGAATACCAATCTGTGTTGTCCATTTTTGCCTTTGTCACTATCGTTACTATAAAAAATACACGTTATTTTGAACTTCGAGGGTCAATTGAGTCTCAGTCAAAAAACCAAACAAAAGCAAACAAAACAAACTACTAATTAATAAGGTATAAACAGAATATAAATCTGTATAGAGAATTTATATTTGAATAAACCAATATAAACTGTAAAGAAATTGAACTACTACTGTTTTCCAAACTCCAAAAGTGTACTAGTAGGCTGAATAATTAGGGAAAGTAAAATAAATCCATAATTATAACAGACTTAGACGCAAAACAATCCACATACTATATACCCCAAAATCACCTAAAAGATGGGTTCCTGTTGTAGTTGTTACAAAAATCCTTCCATTTCAGATAATAATGGGGGTGCCAATGGAGAAGGTAATGGTACTGGAGCCAATGCTGGAGATGATACAAGTATTCTACCCATTGCTGAAAATGAAAGAGAAGCTGTTACCGCTCTTTTAGGATATTTAGAGGATAAAGATAATTTAGATTTTTACTCTGGTGGTCCATTAAAGGCTTTAACTACTTTAGTTTACTCAGATAACTTAAATTTACAAAGAAGTGCTGCTTTGGCTTTTGCAGAAATTACAGAAAAATATGTTAGACAAGTATCAAGAGAAGTGTTAGAACCAATCTTAATTCTTTTACAAAGTGATGATTCTCAAATTCAAGTTGCTGCTTGCGCTGCTTTAGGTAACTTGGCCGTTAACAATGAAAATAAATTATTAATTGTTGAAATGGGTGGGTTAGAACCTTTAATTACACAAATGTTAGGTGATAATGTTGAAGTACAATGTAATGCTGTTGGTTGTATTACCAACTTAGCCACTAGAGATGATAACAAATATAAGATTGCCACTTCTGGTGCTTTAGTACCTTTAACACAACTAGCTAAATCCAAACATATCAGAGTTCAAAGAAATGCTACCGGTGCTTTATTGAACATGACTCATTCCGAAGAAAATAGAAAAGAATTAGTCAATGCTGGTGCCGTCCCTGTTTTGGTTTCTCTATTGTCATCTACTGACCCAGATGTTCAATATTACTGTACGACCGCTCTTTCCAATATTGCTGTTGATGAATCCAACAGAACTAAATTGTCTCAAACTGAACCAAGATTAGTTTCTAAATTAGTTAGCTTAATGGATTCTCCATCTTCCAGAGTCAAATGTCAAGCCACCTTAGCTTTAAGAAACTTGGCCTCTGATACATCTTACCAATTAGAAATCGTTAGAGCTGGTGGGTTACCTCACCTAGTTAAATTAATAAAAAGTGATTCTATCCCATTATTATTAGCTAGTGTTGCTTGTATCAGGAATATATCCATCCATCCATTAAACGAAGGTTTAATTGTGGATGCCGGCTTTTTAAAACCCTTAGTTAAATTATTAGATTACAAAGATTCTGAAGAAATTCAATGTCATGCTGTTTCTACTTTAAGAAACTTAGCTGCTTCTTCAGAGAAGAACCGTAAAGAATTTTTTGAAAGCGGTGCTATTGAAAAATGCAAAGAATTGGCTGTTAACTCTCCAATCAGTGTTCAGAGTGAAATCTCTGCTTGTTTTGCTATCTTAGCCTTAGCTGATGTTTCTAAGTTAGATCTATTAAATGCTGATATTCTAGATGCTTTAATTCCAATGACCTTATCATCCAATCAAGAAGTGTCTGGCAATTCTGCCGCTGCTTTAGCTAATTTATGTTCCCGAATTAATAACTATCAAAAGATTATTCAAGCATGGAATGAACCAAATGAAGGTATTCGTGGGTTCTTAATTAGATTCCTACAAAGTGATTATGCCACATTTGAACACATTGCTTTATGGACCATTTTACAACTTTTAGAAAGTCATAATGTTAAGATTCTAGATTTAATTAAACAAGATGATGAACTTATAGCAGGTGTTAAGAAGATGTCTGTTTTCACATCCAATAGATTAAAGAAATCTGGTTTCGATGTCAACGGTAATGAAACATCAAGAAATAGAAATGACAACAATGATAACACTGTCAATGGTACAGCCCAAAACAATGTTGATGATGATATGGATAATTCCAGAACATCTGAATCTGGTGAAGATGCAAGCTTAGAATTGTACAATATTACCCAACAAATCTTAGAATTTTTACATTAGAACTGTATTCACAAGTGTATCATTAATTTACAATTAACGGATTAAGAAAATCAAACAGAAAAAAAAAAATAAAGCATAGTTTACCAAGTAAACTATTGTATCATTCCATTAAAACTTTCTACATTCTTATTTCGCTTTTTTCTAAGTTTTCTTTTCTCACCATTATCTCCCTCATATGTTTATTTTAAGGTAATAAGTTCAATCTAACTTGAATGAAACTGTTACGTTGACAATAAAACAAAAATACAAAAAACATAACATAACGAAATTGTGGAACATATTACATAGAATCACAAGATAAAAATGAACTATATGATATGTTTCATAATGTTTTATTCTATTCTATTCATTCACACATGTATACTCTTTTATCCCACTACTTTAATCTTCATTTCATATAACATTTTTATAATCCCATATAATACTAAATTTTAATCAAATAATAATCGTAAACAATAATAAATAGGCTCCTCAGCTACGAAAAGAACCGATTGTTTAGGTTTAATTCATAAGAATATTGAGACATTAAATTATATTAGTAAATATTTCTATGTAATATATTTCATTCCAGAGATTTTTAAACATCATTCAATGCCACACAAGTGACACCCTTGTGATGACCTCCATATTGTCTTACAATTTCCCTTGTGGAAAGATCCCATAATCTAACGTAATGATCTGAAGATGCAGTAACTAAATACGCACTATCAGCACTGAATGCACAATCCCAAACCCATCTTTGGTGTCCATCCAAAGTGGATTCAAGTTTAAAATTATCATCTACTGACCAAACTCTCGCAGTTTGATCTGCAGAACATGTTGCTAAATGTTTAGCATCCGAGGATAATAATATTCTAGTAATATAATCATTATGTGCTCTAAATTTGGTAACTGGTTTTAAATTTGATGCATCTGTATGATTTGGCATTTCCCATACAAAACAATTACCTTTATTATTCGCTGCTACCAATGTAGACCCATCGGATGCTACAGATAATGATTGTAACGATATATCATCTTCAGGTGTTAATTGATGTGTACATTGATTTTCACCTAAATCCCAAATACGTATATTCCCATCTCTATCACACGATATAAGTTCCCCTTGGTTTGGATGTATTACTACTTCATTGACTGGAGCATTATGTTTATAATTTCTTGGAACAGATGGAGATCTAACATCCCAAACTTTAATAGTACCATCTTCACTTGATGTTACCATCCATTTATTATCTTGTTGAAAAGATAATGATGTGATATTACCTTTATGACCTTCAAATGATGCAACAGGATTTGGATTTGTGGTTCTAATGTCATATAATCTTACATTTTGATGGCCTGCAGCGGCAAGTAATTTTTTATCATTCGTTATCTCTAATCTATTAACTTGTGAATCAGAATGTTGAATTGTTCTTGAACAAACACCAGTTAAGGCTTCCCAGAAACGAATTGTATGGTCATACCCAGCAGAGACTAAAATAACAGACATTTATATGTAAATGTTTTAATGTTTTTTTATTAATTAAATTCTTCTTAGACCCTGTGTATCTATCTCTCTCCACTCCTCCTCTCTTTTATTCATCTTTAGTCTCTATCATGATGGTTCTTACTTAATTCAATGATATCTTATTTAAAATTTCAAAAAATCACGTGATAAATTAACTGTCCGAGTTCTAGGGTGGCCAAACCCGCTCGGTAACCACTAGCAACCGGACTCCAATCCAGAACCTTCTAGAAAGGGAAAGATTATTGCAACTGAAAAAAAAAAAAGGACTGCCCATGAAATTTTGACGTTTGGTGACATTCCAAAGATTAAGATTATATTTAAATTGAACATGTCCTGTCCACTTAAGAGGTTTCTCGAAGGGATTGGAAGAATTAATTTAACAATTTCTAATTTGATATATAAACTCTTTCTATTTAATTATTTGTGTTTGTGATTCTTTTCAATCTTTAATCGATTCATATTTAATTTTTAAGTGGAAGCTTATTCTATCTACAACTTTAAACAAGACATTATAGATAAACTGTACATTAAGTGTGAAAGAATATTTTACTATAAATCAACTTTAACTTTCCATTAAAAAAATACATACAAATTAATACGTAATTGATTAAAATGGTAAAAGAAACTAAACTTTACGATTTATTAGGTGTTTCTCCATCTGCTAACGAACAAGAATTAAAGAAAGGTTATAGAAAATCAGCTTTAAAATACCATCCAGATAAACCAACTGGTGATACTGAAAAATTTAAAGAAATTTCAGAAGCTTTTGAAATTTTATCTGATCCACAAAAGAGAGAAGTTTATGATCAATATGGGTTAGAAGCTGCCAGACAAGGTGGTCCAATGTTCGGTGGTGCTGGTGGCCCAGGTGGTGCCAGCGGTTTTGGTGGTGCTCACAATTTCTCTAATGAAGATGCTTTTAACATCTTTTCACAATTTTTTGGTGGTGCCGGTGGTGGTTCTCCATTCGGTGGTGATGATGGTAATTTCCAATATCAAAGTTTCGGTGGTGCCCCAGGTGGTAGTGGTTTCTCATCATTTGGTGGTATGCCAGGTGGTATGGGAGGTATGCCTGGCGGTATGGGCGGTATGCCAGGTGGTATGGGCGGTATGCCAGGCGGATTTAGACAATCTTCTCCATCTGCTCCAGAAGAAACCGTTCAAGTTAACTTACCTGTCTCTTTAGAAGATTTATTCATTGGTAAAAAGAAATCATTCAAAATTGGTGTTAAGGATCAAAGAGGTGTTCAAGAAAAGAAACAAATTGATATTCAATTAAAAGCTGGTTGGAAAGCTGGTACTAAGATCACTTACAAGAATTATGGTGATTATAATCCACAAACTGGTGGTAGAAAGACTTTACAATTTGTTATTCAAGAAAAACCACATCCATTTTTCACCAGACATGGTGATGATTTAGAACATGTCCTACCATTAACTTTCAAAGAATCTTTATTAGGATTTAACAAGAATATACAGACCATCGATGGTAGAACTTTACCACTTTCGAGAAGTTCTCCTGTCCAACCTACTGAAACTTCAAGATATCCAGGTCAAGGTATGCCACTTCCTAAGACTCCTTCTCAAAGAGGTGACTTAATTATTAAATATAAGATTGATTATCCAATATCTTTAAGTGATGTTCAAAAGAATGTCATTGCCCAAAACTTTTAGATCAAAGAGACCTATTTATACAAAAGAATTGATGAAAATATATTATAAAAACATTTTATTTTCATCTTTTTTTACCTTTAATTTTTTTTTTCCAAATCAAATTTTACCATGCATATATATATTGATATATAATTATATTTTTAGCCTTTACACAATAATAAATTACATTCATTAAATTAAGTTCTTTGTTTATTTATTTACAAACTTTACAATCTTGCCTTCCTGTGACGTTGTGAATTGTTTTTTTGTAATTCTTTGTCAAGTCTCTTTTTGACAGCGTCAATAAATTCTTCTGTAGTGACATATGATGCACGATCAGTTCTTCCCAATAATAATGCTAAATCTTTAGTCATAATGTTATCAATTTGAACTGTACCGATTGTCGATTTTTCTAGACATTGACCGAATTCAATAACTTCTGGGGTATCATCTAATTTCCCTCTTTGGATGATACCTCTTGACCAAGCAAAAATTGAAGCAATAGAATTCGTAGAGGTCTCTTCACCTCTTTGATGTTTTCTGTAATGTCTTGTTACAGTTCCATGCGCAGCTTCACTCTCAAATATTTTACCATCTGGTGTGATTAATACAGATGTCATTAAACCCAATGAACCAAACCCTTGTGCAACAATATCTGATTGAACATCACCGTCATAATTCTTCAAAGCTAAAATAAACCCACCTTTTGATTTCAACATTTGTGCCACCATATCATCAATCAATCTATGTTCATATGTCAAGCCTAATGAATCAAAATTTTGTTGATATTGTTCTTTAAAGATCTTTTGAAAGATATCTTTAAAATAACCATCATAATTCTTTAGTATTGTATTCTTAGTAGCAAAATATAATGGTAACTTTCTTTTTAAAGCTAATTCAAAGGATGCTTTTGCAAAATCTTCAATTGAATCGGTTGTATTATACATAATCAATGCTACACCACCTCCTTTAGGATATTCAAATACTTTCCTCTCCACTGATTCATTATTATTTGTTTTATCTTCATAACATATTTTTAAAGTACCTTTATCTGGTATTTTCAAATCCACAGCTCTATATTGATCACCAAACGCATGTCTCCCTACAATAATCGGAGATTCCCAATGTTTAATTAGTCTTGGAATCTTTGGTATGACAATTGGTTCTCTAAACACAGTGCCACCTAGAATGTTTCTAATTGTGCCATTTGGTGATTTCCACATTTTTTTTAAATGAAATTCTTTCATTCTTGCTTCATCTGGTGTAATTGTAGCACATTTAATTGCAACTTGATATTTTAAAGTTGCTTTAGCAGAATCCTTTGTCACTTTATCCTCTGTATGATCTCTATTTTGAATTGATAAATCAAAATATTTTAAATTTATATCTATATATGGTAAGATTAAATTTTTTTTAATTAAATGCCACATAACTCTTGCTTGTTCATCACCATCCATCTCCACAATAGGATTTTTCACTTTAACTTTCGATATGAAGGCGCTCATTGTGTTATTTAATTTCTTACTCTCTTCTAAAGTATTTGTCTAAGCTACGAGTTTTTTACTCTTGTAGTTAATCAAAAAGAAATCTTTCAATAAGCATATCTTTATACATGCCTCTTTAAAATGAATTCTTTTATAGTTGAAGTTCCCTTTAAAATGTTGGGGAAGTATTTGGTTTTTTTTGGACCCCCAATGTTATTTTTTCTTATAGTGAAAAATTCCGATAAACATAATAAATAATAAATAACAAGAGAAGGTTATATAGTAAAGTGTATATTCAAGTTTTGTTTTATTGTATTTTTATCATAAAAAATTCTATCTGAAAGATTGTATCTATATATATTTTATAAACTTAATTAATTGTCCATTAATTCAGCAACTGTTTCTTTACCAGTTAAGACATTTTGCATACTAGCTAAGATATCTTTGAAAGTATCAAATTCATGATATGGAACATTTTGTTTCTTACAGAAAGTAACTAAATCTTTACCACGTTTAGCAAATAATAAATCACATTCTTTAGCAGCACTTAAATCAGAAATACCGTCACCACAGTAGAAATAAGTAGGTCTTTCTTCACCATCTTTTAAATTAGCTTCAAATTTAGCTTTATATAAATCAATAGTCTTAGATTTATCATGACCAAATGGAGTTTCATCTCTGTAAGTAACAGTCATCTTATTATTTTCATCTAATTCAACATTATTAGCCATAATATCAATCTTATCAATATGTTCTTCACCAAGCATATTAGTTAAAAGATGTTTGATAATTGGATGCATACCACTGGAGACAACAATGATTGGAACATTATTAGCTTGAGCCCATTCAAAAGTTTCTTTAAAACCTGGATCTAATTGAATCTTTTCTTCTAAAATTTTAATACATTCTGCAATTGGAGAGTTAATAGAACTAATCATACGAGTAAAACCATCTCTGAAAGAAGTAGTACCATCTAAGACACCTTCAAAAATTCTTAATCTTTCTTCTTTACCAAAACCTAAAGTATCAGTTAAATAATCATTAGAATCTTGCCAAGTGACAGTACCATCGAAATCGGTGAAAATAACAGCTTTAGTCATATTTTTTTTAATTGTAGTTATGTGGTTGATTGAGTTTCTAATCCTTAAGAGAGTTAGGCTTTTTATGAAAGAGTAATGTTTATTTTATTGCAAATTAAAGTTTTTTTTCAATGGTATAATAATTTTCCATTTTTTGATGTTTTTTTTTTCAATTTACCTTTCTCTAACAAATATTAACGCCGACGGATTTAAAAGAACAAACGTAATTTTTTTCCTTTTTTGTTTTATTTCACTCAACATAATATTGTACTCTTTGAGTAAGCTAGCTGATTCATTGTGATATTACAAGTTGATACTCTGATAAAAAAATAAATATGTTATAATTTATCATACTGTTTACTTGTGACTTACTTGTTCATATGAATTCTTATCAATCTCATGAGATATGAAACTTGGCAAGAATTAACACGTTTACATATAAAGAAGCAATAACAATAAATGAATTTCATCCCCTCACCCCCCACACACCTTGACGTATAATTAGTCTGGGGAAGTATCCTTCAATTGAACAACTCACCTATTTCGTTCATTTATTTATTGTTACTAAATGTTGACAACTCATAATAAAAAATTCACATAATAAATAAATAAATAAAAGATTTATAGTGGGAACGCGCGGCGCTATCCCGGCTGAAAGTCTTCCGACTTTTTTTTGCTTTGTGCTCGACATATTTTTTTCAAATTTATTATTATTATTATTCAATATTATTATGGGATCGAGACGAAGATTGACACGATAAGAGAAAGATCTCCTTCAAATCCCTTTTACGTGTTCTTATCTATAAAGAATATTATTATATATATAAACAGAGAAATAATTATAGTTGTTCTGAATAACATACAGATACATTCTTAACAATTTTTTTTATTCACATATACAAAGAAATATATTGAAGGCAATTTTTGTGATCAAATTAAGGGTTCTTCAAAAAATTATTAACACATAAACATAAACAAACAAATATACAGAATATGAATTTAGTTATCTTTTCAGGGGGTACTGCCACTAATGCTTTAACACCAAGTTTTTATAATTTAACAGTGACAAAAAACCATGAATTAACTTATATTTTACCAATCTCTGATAATGGTGGTTCAACAAGTGAAATCTTAAGAGTATTAGGTGGTCCAGCTATTGGTGATATTAGATCAAGAATTGTAAGATTAATTGAAGATGAAATGTTAGTAAATATCTTTAGTTATAGATTACCTGATGATTATCTTCAAGCAAAATTAGAATGGAATGATATTGTCGAGGGGATTCATCCAATTTGGAATAATATTTCTCCATCTGTAAAAGAAATGGTTAGAGCTTTCTTAATTCATACACAAGCTGAATTATTAAAGAAAAATAAAGGTTTGCATAATAAATTTAAATTTGAGAAGGCTTCTATTGGTAATTTATTCTTAACTGGTGCAAGATTATTCTTAGGTTCTTTAGATGCTTCAATAGAATTAATGATGAGAATTGGTAGATGTAATTCAAAAGTTAATGTGATCCCATGTATTAATACAAGTCATACTCATCATATTTCTGCATTGTTGACTAATGGTGATGTTATTACAGGACAATCACAGATTTCTCACCCATCAAAACCGTCAATTAATAGATTAGCTTCAAGACATGGTTCTTCTTTACAAAATAAAAATGATATCTTTGAAGATTTAGATACAAATTTCTATTTAAACAAACAACCGCATCTTGAAACTTCTCATGATCTAGGTTCATATCATAATCATGCTGAGGTGGCTACTCCAATACATGAACAAGAAAGAGGACAAACTGAAACAAATGAGCCTAAAATGGATGATGAAGAAGAAGAAGAAGAAGAGTATGCTAATCCAATTTATATATTGCCTGAATTGAAAAATTCACAATTACATTTTGATAAGCAAGATACAGAGAGTATGTTACCTGCTCCAGTGAAAAGAATTCTTTATATCAACCCATACGGTGAGGAAATTAAACCAAATGCAAATATTAGAGCTATTTCAAAGATTAAAGGAGCCGATATTATTGTCTATTCCATTGGTTCCTTAATGACAAGTCTTTTACCAATTATTATTTTAGGTAATCTAGCAAATACAATCATAGAAAAAGAAGGGACACATAAAGTTTTAATCATTAATAATAAATATGATAGAGAAACTTTTGGGTTAGATGCTATTAACTATGTCAAAATGATTATCGATTCTATGACAAGATCTATAATAAGTTATAGACAAAATAAAGGTTTGCCAACAATAAATCTAAGAAATGTCCCCTGGAATAAGTTTATAACTGATATTATCTATTTGACCAAAGGTGAAATTCAAATGGATTGGGATTCACTTTCTAAAGAAGGTATTAAAGCACATGCTATTGATTCAGATAAATTAGAGAATGAGAATTTAGAAGAAGTATTAAGCGAAATTCATTCATCTGAATTATGTGAACCTCACTATTAAAAGGTCTTTTTTTCATATGCTAGATATTTTATATTATTTTACTCATTTATTTATTGCATTAAATTCACTATATAATTGAATGTAGTATTAGCTGTACAAGCAAAAATGAATACAAAAGTTTAACTCAATTGTATTTTAGCAATATTGTTCTAAGAAAAACAAAATGTTTTAAAACATTTGTGACAGAACTCGTAACTGTAAGGATACTCTTTAGTAGTAAAAATAGAGTCTAATCTTCTTTTCAATATAAAACAAGGTAAACATTTTTCTAGTGTAACACTAGTTTCGAGATTACGACCATGAAATATTTCTCTTCCATTACCCAACATTCCCTCTTTTTCCTCTCTAGAATACGTAGCTTTAAATGTAGACATATTAGAGGGAAAGCTTACTTTATGGTTCTGATAATATATCAAGACAGGTGGTAGTTTTTCACTTAAATTTGTTGGTTTCATAAAACAACCTAACACTAAAGGTCTGATCTTTGAAAGTAAAATTGAAGAATAGTTTCCATTTCGGACATAATCAATCCCTTCTAATTTCAATCTATCTAAAACATTTACTAATTTGGTTCCGTTTGGGTAGTTGTGAATGTCAGAACTAGAATCTATAATAAAAATTGTTTCAACATTTCTAGCAGGAACCATTAGATTTCTTAATGGGATGTTTTCACCATCTTCACCTCCATCGACTAGATAAAGGTAATTTTCTCTGGTGATCGAATCAGTGATATTGGCTTTGGTGTATTGATAAAATGGGTTTGGGTGATAAATTGCATAATCTGTTTTCATTATTGTCTTATTATTTTCCGAATATTGGTTATTGACATCAAGAACTTCCTTGGAATCATCCACTCCAAATATTTTAACAAGGTGGCTAAATATTGAAACTATTGTTGGTGAAGTTTGATATAATTTTGTCCAAACAAAAGCCACAACATTATTAAAAATGGAGGATGATGTGGCTGTAATAAACCCAATATCATCAAATTGTCTGTAACATTTTTCATTAATCCCATTTTTAATATATGAACCCAAGTATTCCAGTTTTGCAAAAATCTGAGCATTCCTTTCCCAACTCCCAAACTCAAAGGGGGTGAATTCAAAAACAAAGTTCTTCATTCCTTTATTTCTACAATTAGCTATAAAAATTGGAATAGGGGCTTTTTTTGAAATGAACCTCTCATTTCTGTTGATTAAATTATAAAGAGAGGTTGTGTGTAATGCATGATATTTTTCAGTTGCTCTCTGAAGCAAAGCTCTTCCCCAGTAATCTGTAAAGCATAAATGAAATCCAGCCAATTTTTTCTGCCTTACTTTAAAATGTATATTTAAGTAAAATTCAGAAATCTTTGGTAATAAATTTGAGTCTTTAGTGCTTGTTGATGGTTTCTTAATGGGTAAGCCAGGTTTTATCTTATTCTTAAGATTTCTAACAAAAGGGAAACCACCTCTTTTTTCAAACAAACCTCTTTGAAAGTTTGATGTAGCTAAAGAACTATTCTCCAAAGTGGTATTATCAATTTGCCGTTTTAGTAAGAATGTTTGGTTAAGTTTTGGACTAATATCGCCAGTTATATCTTCTGATTGTATGTCAAAATTGGGAATTCCTTCCAGGATCCCAGTTTCCAGATCCCAGAATTCAAGTAAATCACTTGGATTGTAACCGTGTAGAATAAGGTCTAATAGCACCCAACTCCCACCTGATAATCCTGTTATGTAGGTCAAAGGATCAAATAATCCCATTGAATCCATCTCTTGTATCATACCTGTGGCGGTAAGCATAGATCTATAACCACCTCCTGAGATTGCAAGACCAATAATTGGGGGTGATTGCATGATATTTTCTAGAATGATTGTGTCAAATAAAGTGTAGTTATGTCCAGGACTCCTTAAATACTCATGGAACTTATTACTTGTAAAGGGACCCTTTTGTTTCACATAGTCTTCTTCTTCTGCACTTAGCTTTCCATAGCTTCTTCTTAGTAGGGGATATTCTGGACATTTAACCTGATAAGGGTGGTCAATACATTTTACTGTCATTGTAATTATCAATAAAACATATATAAACAACATTTTGAATTGCCTGATGTGACGTGTTTAATTTAGGTGTTGTATTGTTTGTGTGTTGTTTTTAGAAAATTAGCCGCTAACCTTATAGAATTTCAATATTTTTACAATTTTATTATTCCGTTAGCAGAAACAATTAGAAACCACTACAAACATCTGGAGGACTAGATATTGAGTACAGAAAAAATTGATACTTTATGCTAATAAGTTTTGTAATGGGTGTTCTGAAAACCCTACAGGTAAAAACCCCATTTAGAAAGCTAGTTTATTGTTTTACTTATATATTCAAATTATTGGGATTTGGACTGAAACTGAAAACTGAAAACTGCAGGAAGGTAGAGTTTCAAATCCAACTGGTTACTAAGTTTTAAATAAGAGTGTTTTAATATTCAAAGTCTCTAATTTTGCAAACGAATCATGGTCTCATTTTACACCTTATTAAATACTGCAGCGAGAGACAATCATATTTTTGCATATGGAAAAAAATAACAATATCTCAAATTTTAAACAAAAGGGAAGCTCTAGTAAAGCAGAATAAGATCTGTATTTAAACTCAACCTTTCACAAAATAAAAATTGAATATCTTCCTACTAACACTTGGTATTCATTAAAAGTATTACCAATACACTAATTCAGATTCTTGCAAGGTCGCAATTACAAATGGTACTAAGTTCATTTTTGGTCTCACTGATAAGTGGTGCTGCATCTGGGACATCTACAGATATAGTTTTCTTCCCCATAGATACTATAAAGACAAGATTGCAGGCTAAAGGTGGATTTTTCCATAATGGTGGTTACCATAATATTTATAAAGGTATTGGAAGTGCAATCATTGCTTCAGCACCAGGTGCATCCTTATTTTTCCTGACATATGATTCAATGAAAGATTATTCTAAACCAAGGATACAACAATTAAAAATAATGCAAAACCATGAGCAATTATCTGAAACTACATCCCATATGCTATCATCATCCATGGGTGAGGTAGCAGCATGTACTGTGAGAGTTCCAGCCGAGGTGATTAAACAGAGAACTCAAACAGGTTTAACCAATTCCTCATATGATACATTGATTAAATTATTAAAGAATGAAAACGGTGAAGGTATCTTTAAGAATTTCTATCGTGGTTGGAACACGACATTAATGAGGGAAATACCCTTTACATGTATTCAATTCCCCTTATATGAATTTCTTAAGAAGAGATGGGCCTTGTATAATGGTGATAATAGCGTTTTAAGGCCATGGCAAGGTGCTATCTGTGGGTCTATTGCTGGTGGTGTTGCTGCTGCAATTACCACACCATTGGATTTTATTAAGACAAGATTAATGTTAAGTGATAATAGTATCCCAACGGCAAAATTAGTTAAGAGTATATGGTTAGAAGAAGGGTCACTCATATTTTTCAGTGGAGTGGGTCCAAGAACCCTTTGGATCAGCGCAGGTGGTGCAATCTTCCTTGGTGTGTACGAAACAATGAAATTTATCTTAACTGAAGAGCATTTATTAACAGCATAAACTATGATAACATTTGTTAGTCTCCTGCATTAAACAAGTTTGTATAAAAGTTACCAAGTGTGTAATTACCTATTCTCCTGTATATAAACGTAAATTTGCTTTGAACTGTCCCCAATTATTCACAGAATCAAATATGAAAGGTGCTAGATTAAATCTGATCTTAATGGGCCTGACATGGAATCATTGATCAATATCTCGTGTTGGGTGATCTACCTCTATGACATCTTTTGAGAGCTTCTCCATATTTTATTTAACTGTTGTTTTTTTTAAATTTTGTTGTTAATGCAATATGCAGATATTTACTTCCTGAATACAAGATAGACTTGGTTTAAACCTGTCAAACAGAGGATATATTATCCAAAAAAAACATATACAAAAAGTAATATAATATGGATAGAGATACAGAACTTGTATGTAAGGGATTTATTAGAAATTTATATATAGGTATTATTTCATAATATCAATTCACCACAGGTTTTGGTAAGTGGAAGAAATTTGCAAATAGATCAAAAGTGTTGGGGCAAGATGATATTTGTTAAATATCAGCTTAGTTTCTTCATTGTGCTAATCTGGTAGAATAAATGCGGCTAATTACTGGCTTCTGCTTTATATGGAATTTGGTATTGGTTTTTATTTTATTTTTTTGAGCTTTTATCTGTTTATTCGATCGATGCTTTATTTCTTTCTTTCTGTTCCTGGTACAGATTTGATAATATTTTAATGATATTCTTTGATTAATAAATTAACTATTGGAACTAAATTTTACTAATACATTGCAAAAAAAAATAACAGACAAACATATTAATTTGGAAATGGTAAAGAACAAGTTGGTCATTATTAGATAAGCTTAATGTTTTTTTGTTCAAATACTCTTTTGTTTCATATTAATGGTTTGGCTCTTTTATTGAATTATTTACAGAGAGATTATCAACGTAGTAGATCAAGATCTCCATCTCGTCGTGACACTCGTGATGATAGAGATGACTCTTCATATGGTGACAGAAGAAGTCGTCGCGGTGACCGCTCCAGAGGTAATTACGGTAGGGAAGATTCCAGAAGAGGAAATGGCTATGAAAGAGATATTAGTAATAGATCAAGAAACGATTACAGAAGAAGGGACAACTACGGATATAGAGATGATTATGTCTCCAGGGATGATTTCAGACCTAGAGATGATTTCAGATCCAGAGACAGCTTCTCCGGAAACAGAGGTCAAAGAGATAGTGGTAGATACAGAGACCGTGGTTATAACAACAGAGGTCGTCAAGATTTTAGAATGAGAAGTAGATATCAAAATAACAGAGGTGATTATGGTCCTGTCTTGGCCAAAGAATTAGATAGTTCGTATGATGAAAAAGTTCATAGAAACTATGCCAATAGTATTTTTGTTGGTAATTTAACATATAACTGTACTCCAGATGATCTTAAAAGACACTTTTCTGGAATTGGTGAAGTTGTTCGTGCTGATATTATAACGTCGAGAGGTCATCACAGAGGTATGGGGACTGTTGAATTTACAAACACCAGAGATGTTGATGAAGCTATTCGTCAATTTGATGGTTCATACTATATGGATAGATCGATTTTCGTTAGACAAGATAACCCTCCTCCAGAAAGCAAGCGTGAAAGGCCACAAAGTAAAAGAACTGAACGTGATTCTCGTAGAGAAAATAACCAACCATCATTTACTGCTCGTGTTTCAAACTTGCCATATTCCATAAATTGGCAAGCTTTGAAAGATATGTTCAAAGAATGTGGTGAAGTTTCTCGTGCTGATGTCGATATGGACAGCCGTGGATATTCACAAGGCACTGGTGTTGTAGCTTTTCCTGATGAAAAAACCTTGAATAAGGCCATTGAAATGTACAACAATTATCAAATTGATGGTAAAACATTATCTGTTATTGCAATTAGTAATCCTCCAAAGGTTTTAGCAACTGATGTTGAAGATCAACAACCTTCCCCTTCCCCTATGGTTGTTGATCAAGAAGATACCACTAACCCAGAAACTGCTACCAAATTCACTGAAGGGTATGAAGCCAATGGAGAACGTAACAATTTTATTTTCTGCAGCAATCTACCAGAGTCTACTGCTAGGAGTGATCTTTTTGACTTATTTGGTACAATTGGTCCAGTTACAAATGCTGAATTAAGATATGATACAAATAGTAATCCAACAGGGGTTGCAGTTATTGAATACAGTAATATTATCGATGCTGATACTTGTATTGAAAGATTAAATAATTATAACTATGGTGGCTGTGATTTAAACATTTCATATGCTAAGAAGAACTGATATTATAAAAAGATATTTTAAGAAACTTTTATATATCACTGTTGTATAATAATGAATAAGATACCTTAATTTCCCTAAATTAAACATCTCTAAGGAGGTCTTATTAACCTCTTGTATAAAAAATAAAGAAGCATATAACTAATTGTTAGTATTATATCAAGGAGGTTGAGTTATACAATGTGGTTGCTTCCGACTGACATCTTCTCTTTAGACTGACTTATACAGTGCTGGAATCTTCCCCTTTAAATACATTTATTTCCCTCATCTCATCGGAAATGAAAAAAAAACAAAAAAAAAACAGAAAAACTAGAAATAATAGTAATAATAAGAGATGGTGAAAGCTAAAGGCTTAAAGATCAGTTCTGAATATCTAACTTCAATCACTATTAGAAACAAATCCATAATAACAACCACTATTATTATTACCCAAAACATAAATGTATTCTGTTTTCCAAATCAAAGTTCTCATCTGGTTCACTATCATCTGTGGGTTTAGTTGGTTTGTTTACCGAAGAAGAGCAAGTTTAAGTATGTTTTAATAAGCAAGTGATGTTTCCATTATACCCTTATATCCCTCATAAGTTAGTACTAACAATATATAGATCTAAAATTTCAAGAAACACTTTTAAAGTTAAAGAGAAGATTTGGTGGTCAGATAGCCCTTAACGATTCATTTGCCGATGATTTAGAGAGTGGCTTAAATTCCACAAATTTTGACATACTTTCGGGCAATAGTGAAGATGTAAGAGCTGGTTTGGATGATGCTTCCAAACAACAAATTAGGGAAATAATGAAGGCAGAAAATGTATCTTTCGATAAAGCTAGGTTATTGTTCACTGAAAGAAAATTTGGACAAAATTTAATTGCGCCAGATGGAACACCCATGGATCCTAAGGCTGTTACTTTCTCAAAGTAGGTATCGGTCAATGATATAGTGAGTAGTTGTAATGAATTGATAAATTATTTATATACAAGTTATGGTGCTATATACGGCTAAGTAATGAATAATAGATATTTTCAAATAAAGAAATAATAATAAACATCATTCGAGTTTGTTTGTGAAGGTAGTTATTTTAAGCCTTCAACTCTTTGGCAGCTTTACTATTTGCTTTCAACAATGAAGTAGCTTTACGTGTAAGTTTATTTTCTTCACTTAGAGTAAAATAGGATGAAATATCAACTTTGCGATCTTTAATCTTCTTAGCTGTATCAACCGGGTCTTCCTTTAATCTGGAAAGCAAATCATTCTGGACTCTTTTCTTCTCCTCCAAAGGTATAGATTTTATTAGATGTAATTTATTATCAAATGAAACACTCTCATTTAAGTTTTTGCAACTGGTATTAATCTTATCTTTATAACTGTTCAATTGTTCCTCAGACCACTGTTCACGCTTACTTTGAAGATCAATCTCTGTCATCAAATATTGCTTGGCATAGAATTGAGCATCACTGAGAAGAAAGCCATTTCTTAATAACATTCTTAAACGTAGAAGATATTGAGAGGATATGCTTTCATCAACGTTTTCAACCTTCAGCTTCTCTTTTAAAGTACTTTGGAATTCTTCAAGCAATACAGTTCTCCTTTGTAATCTTTCTTTATGGTTCTCCAAAATGCTGTCCTTAGCCAAGAATTCCTTTCGACTTAATGAGTTCTCCTCTTTCAACGCAGCTTTCTTATTATCGAGAAGGATATGGCCAAATCTTCTAGGGGTTGGTTCAAAATGGGGAATAGGAAGTTTAACATCTTCCTTTAAGGATATACCTACAAATTTCTTTCTTGGGTGGAATGGATCTAAATAGTAACGAACAAATCCAGGTTCTAAGGCGAAAAGGGTATGATCTTTACCGATTCCCACATAATTTCCTGGATATATCTTTGTGCCTCTTTGTCTCATTATGATTTCCCCTGGCTTCACATTTTGTCCATCATATTTCTTTGGACCTAATCGACGACCAGCAGAATCCTTCATTGACGTTCTTGAACCAGCTGCTTTCTTAGTTGCAGTTCTTACAGGGACAAAGATTTGCTTAAATGGAGGCTTCGTAGTTTGAAATAATGACAACATGCTTTACTTTATTAAATAATAAACAATATAAAGGTTGTTCTTAATTAAATAGTACCTATATCGGAAAATCTGATCTTTGGCGTTTCGTTTCTTTCACCCCTGATAATTGATTTAGCCTATAATCAATTGCTTTTTTGTGTATTCATACACTTCAAAAACCTAATGAAACTGCAAAAACAAAAAATAAAACCATATGTACACACGTGAAAATCATGTGCTTATTACCTTTAATTTAACGTGATTTTAATTAAAATAATTTAAATAGTATTCAATAAATTGTTACTTTATTAATTTACTTTTTCCGATTATAAAATTTAAGAATATTTTAATTTTATAGCTGTGAAACATGATAATATTTTAAACTGTTTTTTTAATTTGTACTCTCACTATGTACGTATACAAATATCTGCTAAGAACTTACAAGATGGTAATGAGATGGAAGTAAATAACATTAATGTAATCAACAGTTCAGACAATTAAATTTCAAGAGTATAGTTAATGCAATAAAAGGATAGTCGCTAAATGTATGGAATGAATAACGATTATAACCAGTTCAATAACCAATTGAAATTATTAGTTAGTTTTACAAACATTCCTAAAAAAACCCAAAGGATAGTAGCATGATCTTGTATTAACATTTTTTATATTCATATTTTCACACATATCAGATGTGAAATTTAACAACTTTGTTACCCAAGTACACTTCCAGAGTGTTTTATTTTGATGATTTCTATGGCAAATGAGGAAGGTGAGATGAGTAATATGATAACTAATTTTTATAGCAACCATAAGCCAGGAAATAACTTAATCTAAAGTGGTAACATTTAATAGACACAGAATGTGTCATTTAATTAAAATATTTCTATGAAGATGAAGATTGAGCTACAGAGATTGAGCTTTGCTTACTAAAGTTAGGTAGCAGTATATGATTCTTTAAACCTCACACCCCTGGGTGCCAAAATTATTTTTGGCTATGATTTTTCCCCCCGAGAAAAAAAGCGAGTAAAAAAAAAAATATGAAAAACACATCACATTTATAAATATAACCAGTTTAATTAATATAAAGATTGTCTTCGAGTCTGAGTGTTTTAACATAACAAACATTAGATAAGAGACCATACTAATTTTCATAATGAGATTACTAAACCAATCAGGAAGTTTAAAGTTTAAGGATGGAGCTGCCCTTCAATTGCAGCCTGAAGATAAAGAAGATTTATTCACCTTGTATCAATTAATTGACCAAGATGATGAATTGATATTCAAGAAGCGTTTTACATCTACTGTCGATGTTGATAAAAGAAAGAAAACCAGTGATATGGTTAAACTTAGAATTCAAGTCATCTCTAGAGAATTTGATATGAAAGATGAATTTTTAAGATATAAGGGTACTACTGTGGAAGATGATACAGGTAAGGCTAATCACAATATCGCTGCTGGTAAATTCATCAGCTATACCATTTCTTACGCATTTGCTTTTACTCTAATAAAGAAAAATTTTGATGATTATGCTAGAAATATATTACAACAAGCTTGTAACCCAGAGGCTAAGGCTGATACTGCTGCTGTTGTCTTACAGGAAGGTGTTGCTCATGTTTGTGTATTAACTGCATCATCTACAATTCTCAAGCAAAAGATTGAATATAGCTTACCTAAGAAGAAGACCTCCACAGATATCATGAAATTTGATGAAAAGACAGAGAAGTTCTACAAGGCCATTTACACATCTATGAAGAAGAATTATGATTTCAGTAAAATCAAGATGGTATTACTGTGTTCTCCTGGGTTTTATGCGAAGACTTTATATGATAAAATAATTGTATACGCAAACGAAGAACAAAATAACGACGTTTTGGATAATGAAGAGATGTTCTTAGTAGCTCATTCATCTACCGGTTACCTACAAGGTATTACAGAGGTTTTGAAAGATCCCGTATACACAAACAAATTACAAGATACCAAGTATTCCCATGAAGCTCATGTAATGGATGATTTCATGAAGCATTTGAATGACGATGATTACAAAGCATGGTACGGTGAACAGGAAGTGTTCAAGGCTGCAGAATTAGGTGCTATTGATGAATTGTTGATTACAGATATTCTTGCTCGTTCTCCAGATTTAGCTCAAAGAAAGAAATATATGGACTTAATGGAATCAGTTGAAAGTACCGGTGGTAGAACAATTGTATTCAGTACATTACACATATCTGGTGAAGAATTAGACAGGTTAACTGGTATTGCGTGTATCCTACAATATCCACTCCCAGATTTGGATGAAGGTCTTGATTACGATGACGAAGATGAAGACGAAGGGAATGAAGATGTGGAAAGTGTTTAAATACTTTAATTTTTCTCGTCAATAAACACTGTAATCCATATTGTTAATATTGGTAATCTTGATATATTTGAACCCATTGTATTATTACATTAAAGAATAGTTATTTTACATCCTAATCAGGCTGGGGTGTAAAGAGGGGTAGTATATATTATATAGAGACGTATATATGAATAATAGAGATATCATCACATAATCAAACAACAATCATTTGAACCCATGTTTTTTGTATTACCTTCTACCGGTTTTTGTGGTTGGTCTACAGTAGATTTTTGTATTGGGTTAGCTCTAGTTCCTTCTACCTGTTTTCGTTTCGAAGTATTCACTACATTGGCAGTTGAGTAAAGTCTATCAGCAACATTGAAAAACTTGCGACCCTGAATTGAAGCAATTCTTAATTCTAGATCTGAAGGTGACCTTGAGCCATCAGAACCTGCAATAGTCCCGGCACCCCAAGGTCCTGCTCCATGAATTTCATCAATGCAAGAAAGTTCTGCAAAGCATGTTTTGTAGCCAAGTGGCATTATAATCATTCCATGGTGGGAAAGATAATCAAGAGAGTTCTTAATGGTGCTATCTTGTCCTCCACCAAAGCTTGCAGTACTAGTAAAGAACCCAGCAAGTTTACCATCAAGAGTTCCTTCAACCCAAAGTCCACCTGTTTGATCCCAAAAACTAGCCCATTGAGCTGGAACATTCCCGTATCTGGTAGGTATACCAAAAAGAAAGGCATCATATTTTTCTAAAACATCCTTATCCACCACTGGAATATCAGTGGGTTTAGATGGAGCTTGAAGTTTCTCTAAAGCCTCTTTGGGAAGTGTCTCGTTGACACGATAAATATCGGCGGTTCCACCTGCTTCCTTGATTCCTTCCTGAACTGCTTTAGCTAAAATATCTATATGGCCATATAAAGAATATGTTATAATTGCGATCTTAACCATTTTTTTTGTCTTGCAGTATTACTTTGTAAATTTTTGGTTGCAATGTGTGTTACTAGACAGACTTTAGCTAACAGAAAAGTCACTAGACAATTGAGATCAAATATATAGTATTTTACTAAAATAATTTCAAGGGTTGTTAAGGTTATTTTGTACCTTCTTGACTTTTTCTAATTGTGGAGAATATGATATGCACTTACGATTGAATTGGATTGGGGAATTTAAGAGCAGTTATAATTTCTTTTGTTTCACTAATTGGTTCTAACCTTAATTCATAACAAAAAATGAGGAAAAACAGGGGTTGGTTTGGTTATTAAAAGTTGGGGTTGTAAGATACAGGAGTATTTAGTGGCCAGTGCGGCGGAACCAAAATAAGTTATTATATAATTTTTACTACATCTCCCCATCATCGTTTAAACAACCCAGTATACTTTTTTCAATTTCATACAATTTACATTTAGCTTTTTTTAAATGAAGGTCCTATTCATCGCATTTCGTACTAGTCTCCAACATAACATAGGGATAAATTGTTCCCTTAACGGAGTTTTGTAAGGGTAAACTTTTGAAAGGAAAAATAAGGTGAGTTTTTTAATTGAATTTATTAATACATTAATACAGATTAGTAAAATAATTTTCCACTTGTTTCAACTTTATCTGATTGGATTGCCATTAACAAAACCACCCATTTGTCTTGATTTATTGCTTGTAAGCATTTCTAAACAAAGCCAAAAAAAAAAAAAAAAAAAAAAGTTTAAAGATTTCCAAAATTTAATATTCCCGAAAAATATAAAAATAAAATCGACCTCAGTGAGGATTGAACTCACGATCTTGCGATTAACAGTCGCACGCCTTAACCAGCTTGGCCATGAAGTCTTAATTATATGATTTCGAAGAAACTATTCTTTTGTTAAAACCTATTTATTAAGTCATGTGTTTTATTAAAAAATTCTTAAATTTACGGTATAATAGTGGGTTAAAGCAGAAAAATGGTAATTTAATATTTATTATATTAGCTTATACTACTGCTTAATTATAATAAAGGTAAAATATTCAAGTTAAACCGCTGGAATTATGAGTATAATTCTGAATCTTTATTAAATGATGTTTTAAATATGAAGCTTAACTTGATATTACAAACTGTTTAAGTGTTGCACTTTGAGAATACACGTGACTTGACTTGTCAAGATTTGAAAATTGAACATTTTTAAAGAAGAACATATGTATATGTTGGAATTTATGACATGAATCATCATATTAAGAGATTCTTGTCTTAATTCATTCTTTAAATTGTTACAAAATCATTTTCTTTAACCGGATTTTTTCTCATTTTTTTGAGAAAATGAAAGAAAAATAAAAAGAGATTTATGACAGTTTATTATTACATATATATGATATATAAGAGGTTTATACTTATTTGTAGACTTAATAAACCAGATCCGATTCTAGAATTCGCAATGAGTGGTGATGGTCAAGAGAACTATAACTATCTTCAATATAGGCTTATTATTAAGATATAGATATATACATAGTCTAGTCTCTACTTAAAGAGACCGAGGAATCTAATACATAATCATTTATAACATGAGTTCCAAAGGTAGAGTAGCCACTAGTGTCCAGTATAAACATGGGGAATATTCAACTTAGAAATTTAAAAAATATTTATTTTGGGTTTGTTGAATTTAATTTAAATTATGGCCTTATAATTATTTTTAGTTATGCATGTTGGAATCCCGAGCTCTTGGCCTCTGCTGTGGTTAACATCATGCTTCTATAATCAATATTGTTGGAATTTATGACACAAATATTCCTTATCAAGCCAAAAATTAACTTATTTTGGGACAATTTGTGTCATAGATAAAAAGGTTGAGTGATTTGGTTCAATATTGCTTGAATTATTGTAATAATTGTTGTAACTTTAAAGAACTTTTCACTTATTAAGTTGAAAGATAACATCAACATTAAAAGTACTGGACGCCAATGGCTTCTCTACCTGTGGAACTCATGTTATAAATGATTATATATTAGATTCCTCGGTCTCTTTGAGTAGAGACTAGACTATGTATATATCTATATCTTAACAATAATTTTATATATATGTTCTTCTTTAAAAATGTTCAATTTTTAAACCTTGACAAGTCGATTCACGTGTATTCTCAAAGTGCAACACTTAAACAGTTTGTAATATCAAGTTAAGCTTCATATTTAAAACATCATTTAATAAAGATACAGAATTATACTCATAATTCCAGCAAGAATATATACTTACATATAACAGTGGTCTTTATTTAATAAAACAAATTCTAGTATAATTATTTGTCAAATGAATTTCGCAATCCACATGGTCACAGACACCCAACAAATATTATTCTATATAAAGTACAACGTAAAAATCAAGGGAGAAGTGGATGAAAAGAAACTTTTATAGAAAAATATTTCTAATGTAGTAAGCCATTTCATGTATTTTAGTTTATTTCAGATATAACTAATTGAAATATATAAGACTAGTATTACCCTAAAAATATCTACAAATTAAATTTGGGAATTTAGAAATCAGGAATATATATCAAAACTTTATTCGTTTTTACAAATGGATATTGTCTTAAAAGCTCAATCGTTAATTCTATTATTTTTTTTCATTTATTATTTAATTTTTTTAAGGTGATTAATAAAAAGTTAAGTTTGTTATATTGCATTAAAGAGTATTTTATGTCACTCAAAATGATGGTATAACCTCAAAATGCCACACAATCATAAAATAAAGCCGTTTAAAGTATATTTCTAGTATATATCAGTTTTATCTTTATTATAGATAGTTAAACTGAACTCTATATCAACTTTATAATAAAATAAGTACAAAAGGCATGATGAATATGTACTCAGGTGTTTAACATAATAATTTTGTTCTTTCAAGAATTTAGTTAGCGCCGTGGCGCAGTGGAAGCGCGCAGGGCTCATAACCCTGATGTCCCTGGATCGAAACCAGGCGGCGCTATTTTCTTTTTTAAGATATATACTTTTTTTTAATTCCGAAAATAAGTGTTTTAGTTATCCTAATTTGAAATAACATTTAATAAAAAAATATTAATGTGATCATTTGGTTTATTTTTTTCTGTTGTACAAGATTTAAATAAAAAGATAATATCATTAATAGTAGTGGATATTAGTATAAAAAAGTATCAACAGCATAAAAAGTAACTATAGAATAAAAAGTAATTTAACTATTAAAAGATATTAATCTATGAATCTTGTGCATAATTACAATATTTGATAAAGAAGATAATTAATATATAAATACAGTAAATGTTACTCTAAGAAGTTATTTAATAAATATTTAATCTGTATAATATTATATAAAAAGAGAACACACAAAAGAATATTAAATGTCGAATAATATAAATAATACTGTGTCTTCTGGGTCTACTATGTTGAATGTAGACATTACTAGATACTTGCAGCAACATTTTCTGTAGTTTGTAGTATTATATTATTAAGATATATTATTTTTATTAAAAAAAGTTAATTTATTAGTTTAGAATTATATATTTTTAAAAGAAAAAGAATATAAATATTCTCAAAATTTAAAAAATTTAATATTCTACTTTGGTTTTGGTTGTACAACCCAAAAATTTTCTTCAACATTTTTTAAATGGTTAGTTTGAATCGTCAAGACCCATTGGAGTTAATTTTGAGGGTAAATTCTCTTTTCCATACCCTTAGGAATTTCTTGGAAAAAAATAGAAATGAAACATAATTAAAGGCTTCCTTCAAGTTAACTAAAAGGGGGTTAATGATTGAGTTAAGAGAAAAGTGATAATTGTTTGGGTTGTATTCAGACATTTCAATTGGTGTTTTAATGGTGTTAAAGTTGTAGTGAGTATATGAATAGTATAACCTTCTGGTTTCTTATATATGAATATAAAAATATATAATAATTAGGAATAGAGAAAGGAATTTGAACTTGATTGAAAACAATGAAAAAAAAAAATATGGTCTCTATTTATATTAATTTTCTTTTAATTAGTTTAATATCTGTTTCCATAGTAATAAAAGATTTACCCATAGTAAAGTAATTAAGGAAATCAATTTGTTTTCTTTCGGTAATTACTTGAGCAAATCCTATCTTTGCTTATTTAGTATCAAGTCTAGAACCCTTGGTAAATCAATAGTTAATTTTAGTTAATAGATTCAATAGATATTTAATAAATAACTGTTCTGCACTCTTGGTTTAGTTATTGGTATTGGTAATGTTTTAGCAAAATAAATGAATATGCATTTTAGTATTCACCATACTGAATGGTTATGTTGTACGATATTAAATACCATCTTTAATATTATTGTATTATTATATTTGGACTAATTATCTTATATTGTTCCTTATTTCCAGCATTAATAAATATTCACTTTAATGTTAGTATATTATTTTGTGACACAATGTTAATTTAATAGTGGGATATGTCGTTTGTTACGGAAACCCAAATATGGAAAGTTAAAAATTGAATTAAAAGCATAAGAAAGAGGTTACTGCAATATTAATATAAGAATAGATATAAAGAAAAAAAATATAAATATATAGGCTTCCAACTGATCATGGGGAGATGAGTGAGGATCGTATAGATGAAGAAGATTTAGATGATAAATTTAATATAGATGAACATAAGGATAAATCCAGTCGATTTCTACAATCAAATAAAGATATAGTAGGAGATAATGTGGAGACTAATGATAAGAAATCACAAGTAAGTGTTGATAGTCCTGATATAACTAACCCATTCGATGGATTAACAGAGATTATACCCCCTGAGAATTTTAGTCCTGTTATTGGACAGATTTATAGAAGTAGTTTTCCTAGAATAGAGAATTTTAAATTCCTAAAGGATAGATTAAAATTAAAATCTGTATTAGTGCTAATTCCAGAAGAATATCCACAAGAAAATATGGATTTTTTAAATCATTCTGGCATTAAATTATTTCAAGTTGGTATGAGTGGTAATAAAGAACCCTTTGTTAATTTACCAAGTGATATGTTAACAAAAGCATTAGAAATAGTATTAGAACCTGAAAATCAACCAATATTAATTCATTGTAATCGTGGTAAACATAGAACTGGATGTTTAGTTGGATGTATTAGAAAATTACAAAATTGGTCCTTAAC
This sequence comes from Monosporozyma yasuniensis, assembly GCA_030558655.1. Taxonomy (NCBI): domain Eukaryota; kingdom Fungi; phylum Ascomycota; class Saccharomycetes; order Saccharomycetales; family Saccharomycetaceae; genus Monosporozyma; species Monosporozyma yasuniensis. The sequence continues at coordinate 73,679 of JAKTQC010000040.1, read as the reverse complement.
AATGATCTTTGATGAATATAGAAGATTTGCATTCCCTAAAGCAAGAGCTTTAGATCAACAATTTATTGAAATGTATGATGACGAAGAGATCAAGAAGATAGCTGGAGCCAATGATTGGTTACCATTAAAATGGTAGAATCAATATGTATTATATATATATAAGAAATGTTTTTTTTTTCTAAATAAGAAATTGGCTTAATAGTTATTGTAATAATGCTTTAGATTAAAGATATATAAAAGAATATATATGTTGAAATGAGATAAAATTTATATTTTAATGATACATAGACGTTAGAATTAGTGGTATAAAGAAAAGTGGTTAATTATGATCTTTCACCCCTTAATCTTCTAGCTAATTTAATATCTTTCTTTTGAATGGTAACTCTCTTAGCGTGAATAGCAGCTAAATTAGTATCTTCAAATAAGGAAACTAAATAAGCTTCAACAGATTCTTGTAAGGCACCGATAGCAGAAGATTGGAATCTTAAATCAGTTTTGAAATCTTGAGCAATTTCTCTAACTAATCTTTGGAAAGGTAATTTTCTGATTAATAATTCAGTAGATTTTTGGAATCTTCTAATTTCTCTTAAAGCAACGGTACCTGGCTTATATCTGTGAGGTTTCTTAACACCACCAGTAGATGGAGCAGATTTTCTGGCAGCCTTTGAGGCTAATTGTTTTCTTGGAGCCTTACCACCGGTAGACTTTCTAGCAGTTTGTTTGGTTCTAGCCATAATTAAATGTTTAGATGTGTGTGAGTGATGGTTTATTGTAGGAAGTAGAAGAAGAAGATGAAAATAAAAAAGAAGAGGGGAAAAGATAAAACAAACTAAGAAAGATTATCTTGTTATATAAGAAAAAAATATAAAAAAAACAAGAGGATTTAAAGGGATGTTTACAAACCCTCTCCTGACAAATTTAGATAAGGAATGCCACCACCACCATAAACATTTTAACAAATGATTGGCGTTCTATAAACTTCACCCGTTTTTCACGAAATTCTCAGAACAAAATTAACTAAAAAGGGTCAAACATAATACCACTCGCCTCTCGCCATAATAAAAATGTTGTCTTTCTTACCATCAACTTTTAACTTGCAAAAGAGGGCGAAATCCACAGAATGGTTTTATTATGGCCAGAGACGCTTATGGGGTGAAGCTATGAGAATGGATGGGGGAAAACAGCCGAAATAAATAAGAAAATGCGCGTTTTCGCCCACGAAAAACTAAACAGTTACAGTGTGGGGTTCGGATGTTCCCCACACTGTAAAGACCTGTTCTGATAAATTCGCCCTTAACCATTCTGAAATGACTCCAACTAAATGGAAGAAATTTTGAGAACATAGTTGTTTTATTGATTTTATTATGGTCAGATACGATTTTTTTCATTGAGAAATTGACCCATTCTGAAAGATTCGCGAATAATATGTCTTTGAAAGGGGGATTGGGTGTTGCTGTTTGTTTCTTTTACTGTTTTCTAATTCTTTGCAAGAAAATGTTGTATATATAATGGAGGTTATATTCCTTTATCTTGATATACTCCTTTCCTTTATTTATTATTTGTTATCCTTATTACTCTTGTTGTAATCACACAAACAAATAACAAACAAATATATATAATTAACAATGTCCGGTAGAGGTAAAGGTGGTAAAGGTTTAGGTAAAGGTGGTGCTAAGAGACACAGAAAGATTCTTAGAGATAACATTCAAGGTATTACTAAGCCAGCTATTAGAAGATTAGCTAGAAGAGGTGGTGTTAAGCGTATTTCTGGTTTAATTTATGAAGAAGTCAGAGCTGTCTTAAAGACTTTCTTAGAATCTGTCATCAGAGATGCTGTCACCTACACTGAACATGCCAAGAGAAAGACTGTTACTTCTTTAGATGTCGTCTATGCTTTGAAGAGACAAGGTAGAACCTTATATGGTTTCGGTGGTTAATCTTACTAAGATTATATCATTTCTATAAAACAATAAACTCATTTATTCGCATACAAAAATTTCAAGATAATTTATTTGGATGGATAGGTATTATCCATTCGGTTAATAAACAAAATAACAAAAAAAACAAAACTCAATTGATATTCATTTGCATATTATTCTAACTATTATTTTTTTTCTTCTTCTTATAAATAAGAAATCTATTATTTAGTAAATAGTATATATATAACAACAAAACAACCTTATAATTTAATGTCTCAAATATGAATTAATAATTATTCTCTCTCTGTTTTTTTTTATTTTCTTTTCTAAAGTAGTTTAAATCTTTCCTTTTTAATTTCATTTGACATTTCTTTATTTAATTTAGTTAAATTAAAGATTGCCTCTCTACCTGTACTATCTCGATGTGTTATATCAAACCATTTATTTATACAAAATGAATGATTATCTTCTGATTCACCTCTTTTACCACGTGGGCACTTACATCTACAACCTGTACCATATTCATATGGATCATCATATTTAGCATGTTTCCTTATATGTTTCTCTGATTGATATGGTGTTTCAAGAAATTTTTTATGATTCTTTGGACAATGTTGTATTGTATCATGTCTATATCCAATATCACGAAAATAATGAACATCTTCAACATCTAATAAAAGACTTAACCCCAGGGAATGAACCGGTGCATCACCCCATCTTTCTTTCCAAAAACCTTCATATTTTTCTAAATATTTATAATAATCATCATATGTTGGATCATTATAAATTGACATATGTGCAATTTCAAAATTTGACCAAAAATGACATAAATTATATTCTAGATTATTATATTTGTCAATAACAATTGGTGGTGGTTTTTGTGCTCTTTGAATTAATTTCTTAAGACCATTAATATTATCTGGTCCATGATAATCTGGATCACTATCATCAATACCATAACCTTCTCTAACAAACTCATCAATAAGTAATCTATCTTTAACCACTTGTTTAGCATAATAGGCTTCGTTAATATATTTATCTAAATATACTGTATCAGAATCCACTTCATGATAAAGATCATCACGGGTATCATTAACATCATTATTAACCACATGATAATCTGTAGTGAAAACATTCCATAATGTACCTAATGTAATATTTTTTTCTTGAATATAACCCATTGTTACTCTAAATAAATTGGGTACTGTCCAATATAATTCTGGAATCATAATAGTAAAACCATAACGTTTCTTATGTTTTGCCATTTCAAAAAATGGATCATATGTTAAATCACAAAAGAAATCAATATCCGGTTCTAATCTCCAATACCAATCATATTGTTTCACTAATTTATTATGATAAAATTTACCTGAATAAAAACGACACATTTGATGATAAGATTTCATATTACCATAAAGAATACCACGATCACCTTGTAATCTTATAATATCATCAATTAATGAACTTGTACCATTTTGAATATTTTCTTCTTCATTAGGTATAGGAAATTCCCATTCTTCAGATTCTAAAACACCAAATTCAATTTTAGCATCTGTATGTTCTCGTATTCTTTCCATAAAATTTTCTTCAAAGGGAACATCATTAAGAAAGACATATGGATACTGAAACCATTGATTAAAATGTGTTTCCATACTATCTAATGAATAAAGTACATCATCCAATTCATGATTTCTAGTTAACATTAAAATAGTGGCATTTTGTTTTATATAATCTTCTTGTTGTATATATGCTTGAATATCATTACAACCTGTTTCTTTATTAAAAACGGAATCACGATGTGTATCTGTAGCTTGATATGAATTTAATAATCCCACATTAACATCAGGTTCGGAACTTAGTATTAATATCGGTACTGAGATACAAAATGATATTATTAATGTGATTGTGAGTGGACTTAAAGTTCTTAACCATTGTAAAAACCTTCTGAACATAAGGGGTTATGCTTTTATTTTTATTTTTATTTTTATTGATATATATATATATATCTATAACGTATATCTGTCAACTAATTTGAACTCGAAACTTAATACAATATAGAGATGCAGATAATTTAAATTAAATTTTGATCTTACTTAATTTTTTTTTTTCCAGTAATAAAAATTTGAAAAAGCCATCTCATCTCGATACATTCTTGATATAAATAAATTAAACAGAACCAGACAGAAACTTACAAAAAAGAATGCCTTTAGAGATTGTTGTGGAAGATAATTCAAGGATTAAATCGATTAAGACTCAATTGGAAAATTCTAATAATTTTGTGAAACCAATTAAGAAAGATACGACTGGTTCTACAATAATTAGAACTAATTTAGATGATATTAATCAATTATCACAATGGTTTCCTAATGAAACCATAAGAGAATATGAATCAGATTCAAAAACTGAGAAATCTATAATGAGCCCAACCCATGATATTTTAGGTTTTACACAAATGTATTTTCAAGATAAAGTTACTAATGAGAAATTAAATGAATTACTGGAACATGTTCCATTAAAATATTCAATTTATCCACCTGTTTTATTATTAAATAATTCTAATAAGAGAACATTTGATAATAATGAGATTTGGTCAAATTTATTAACTCCAACTTATTATCATGAATTATTAAAATTTTTATCATCAAATAATAATTTAAAAGTTGTTGCCATTAATAGACCAATCTTAGAAGAAGATAATCTTTTACGTAAACCATATAATTTAGAAATAATATATTCAATGGATTATCCTGAGGATCCATTAAATTTATCAAGAGATGAATTATGGTGTCAAGTGAAACAAAATGGTATTTGGCAAGTTTGGAATCCAATTTATACAATGTTTTCACGTGGTAATATTAAAGAAAAGAAAAGAATTTTAGATACATTTGTTGATGTTAAAGATAATGATATAGTTGATTTATATTGTGGGATTGGATATTTTAGTCTTTCGTATTTATCAATGGGATGTAGAAATTTATTTGGATTTGAATTAAATCCATGGTCAATTGAAGCATTTAAACGTGGATTAAAATGTAATAAAAATTTTGGTAGATCAATCATTAATGGAGAACCAAATGGAGTACATATTTATAATGAAAATAATGAAATGAGTGATCAAAGATTAATGGAATATCGTTCTCAAAATAATAATAGTGAAAAATTAAGAATTAGACATATTAATATGGGATTATTACCATCAAGTGAACAAGGATATCCTGTTGCCATTAAATTATTATCACATCATCATAATTGGGAAGAATGTTCCAAAATAACATTACATATTCATGAAAATGCTAGTATTGAAGAAATTAATAAAAATATAATTCAAGATAGAGTATTATCTAAATTAAATGATATTGCCAATATAGAAAATGGATTAAATTATCAATTTGAATTAATTCATTTAGAAAAGATTAAAACATTTGCACCTGATGTGTGGCACATTTGTCTTGATATAGATGTTATTAACACAGCTAATTGATTATAGTTCATTTACAATAATATTATCCCCAAAAGGGGACCAGCATTACACCAGAAACAAACAAACAAACAAACAAAATTGAAAGAAAAAACATACAAAACAAGTTTGTATCTATAATTAGCCTACAATGACAATTAATGATCTACATATTTATTGTACACTATTCTTTCATCCTCAAATTATATTATATTACCATTGAATAAGAAAACATTTCTAAATAAACTTCATTTCTTAATGAATCATCCGAGGCTTAGAATCGAACAGGCGTTGAATGTGAGTGTTTTTCCCCAGTAATATAAATAAAATTTTAAGAAAATATGCTACTTCGCCTCTATATATGATTAATTAAATTGTTATTACGATACTTTATGAGTCCCTGACCTGTTTTCAATGTTATATTGAATGGTCCGATAATCTAATATTTCTTTATTCTTTATTCTCTTCAAATTTTGTCTTACGGCTCTGCTGACTTTATTGATACTGTCAGATTGTCTCTCTTCTCAGATTATTACCTTCTTAAAGTATTGTCCTAAATGGGTAATTCGTATTCATTAAGTGCCTTGTAATTCTCGGCGGATTTCATTTTCTCTCTCCATATCGTTGTAATATTTAATGTATATATATAAATAGATCGTACTGCTATTATCATTACTACTATAACCCTTCCCTCTACAATTATTATTATTATTATTATTATTACAACTTATCAAAGTTCAATTGATCATCAGTCTATCTATACCATTTACAATTTATTAATTGTTAGTTATAACAATACTAAATAAAAGTTTTGCAAGTCTTTTTTTATTTTTTTTTTTAAAATTCTAAAATTTCAATTGCAACTTTTTGGAAAATTTTAAACAATTTAAAGATTTTGACTACAATTAATATATTTCATTATCAAAAAATTATTAATCAATAAGGATTTTGGAACAGAAAGTCATATTTGCAAAGAGACATTTTATCCCAACTCATATATACATATACATATACACAGGCACCACAAGCAACTATATACAGTTTTATTAAAGTGGATACATTCATATAACGTTCCTTTAAATTGTTTTTTTGTCTACCATTTTATCTCCGTTAACAAAGCAATTAAACATATATCCTCGTTTGTTTTGACATACACCAATAACACATATAACTACTCTGTAAGGGCCACATTCATTTATTAAATAAAAAATGGATTACCAAAGAGATTTAATAGATGATGCAATAAATCAATATTTACAATCTAAACAAACAATAACTAACCAATCAAACAATATTGAGTCAAATAATAATAATAATAATAATAATAATAATAATAATAATAGTAGTATACCTATACAATCAGATGATGACCCATTCAATTTTTTGAATAATAATCCTCCAACTAATTCAACTTCAACTTCAGAGAATAATTTACAACCATTTAATAAAGATGCATCATCATCACCACAAATCATTCAAACACCAACATTAAAATTAGAAAATTCTGAAACATTTGAACAACAAATTTTATTAAATTCAAATGATATTATTCAATCACCACCACAAGATAATAATATTAATAATATTATTAATAATAATTTAAATAATCAATTTTTATCACCAACAAGTAATACTTTTACTAATATTTTTAATAGTAATTTAATTGCAAATCAAAATCCAAATAATAAACCTTTGAAAAAACATTCAATTTCTTCTTCAATAACATCAAATGATAATAGTAATAATAATTTATCCAATAATATTAATAATAATGATTATTTAAGTGATTTAGAAGATGAAAATAATGTTATGACTCCATATATTTCATCAAATGATAGATTAAATTTAAATTCAATTAGTAACAATAATAATACATTATCACCTTCTCCATTACATTCTCCATCATATTTATCTCCATCATCATATTTATCACAACAAGATTCACATAATCTATCAACAAATGATACAGATAATGATGATTTATTATCTGTTTATTCAAATAATTCTTATTATAGTACTAATAGTTCAACAAGTAATATGCTTTTACCAATTAATTCTCATGGTTTAAAACACGTTAATGATTTAAATGATTTAGATTATTTATTAGATAATATTGGTATGGATTGGTCAGATAATAATAATAATAATAATAATGCCGATAATAATAATGAGATTATGAATTCTGATACTAATTTCACTCCACCATCAATTATTACTACTCCAAATAGTAACCCTAACAACAATACGTTTATTCCTGATAATAATAACGTTATTCCAAATAATAATCAATCATTACAATATTCTGCTCCAACTATTTCTATTCAAGAATTTAATCCAACTAATGATAACCTATTTGAATATACTTCTCCATCAATGCCTCAACAAAATCAATTTAATATTTCACCTATTGAAAATAGAAAGGATTCTTTAAGTCCCGAAGCTTATTTATCCACTAATAATAATAATAATAATAACAATTTAAATAGTGATGATAATAATGTTAATATAATACATGAAGAGATGATTAGTGGTAGAAAAATGAGAAGAAAAAGTATAAATGATAGTAATAATAATAACAACAACAATAATATTAGTGGTAGATCTAGAACTAGAAGTAGGAGTAGGAGTAGAAGATCATCAATGTCATTAGATGAAAAGGCAAGATCATTAAGTGAAAATAGAGATAAATTATTAGAATTAGCAGATTTAAAAATTGATGATAATATTGAACAAGAACATGATGATCATGCAAAGATACCGTCTTCAGTTAAATTAGAAATGGAAAATGATAATATCTCAAGTGATCAAGACTCAACTATTCAAATTACTTCAGCTGATATAAATCATAAAGAAGAACATATATCAAAAAAACATCCACAAGTTTATGCTTGTAAATTATGTGATAAAAAATTTACTAGGCCATATAATTTAAAGTCACATTTAAGAACTCATACAAATGAAAGACCATTTGTTTGTTCAATTTGTGGTAAAGCATTTGCAAGACAACATGATAGAAAGAGACATGAAGATCTTCATTCTGGTAAAAAAAGATATATTTGTGGTGGTAAATTAAAGAATGGTCAAACATGGGGTTGTGGTAAAAAATTTGCTCGTAGTGATGCTTTGGGGAGACATTTTAAGACTGAATCTGGTAAAAGATGTATTGCTCCATTATATCAAGAAGCTGCTTTAGAGAAAGAAGCTAATCAACAACATTGATTTATATATAATTTTACTTACTTACTTATTCAAATACGGCATGTCTATCTATATATATATCTTTTTGGTACGAATATTATAGATAATTGTAATGATTAATTTCAGTAATCGATGCTTTTATTACTTTAACCATTGGAAAATCTTAAAAAAAACAAACCTAAAATATAAAGGTGTAATAAATTTTAAAGCTTTAATCAATCCTTTGACATAATTCCCAGATACTGCAAACAAAAGCAAGATACCCGTGACTGAATAATGGATAAGAATGAAATAGATAATGTCTCACCTACATTGATTAATGAACCTCAATTAAAACCAATTTCTCAACAATATATTGATAATCTTTTAGACAACAACGCTAATGTCCCGATTAAGATTATCAATGTTCAACCAATCTCTACTATAGAAGCCAAGGGTAATACATTAAGTAACGAAACTTGGGATGTTTATGTTAACTCTACTCTTGCCAAATGTGAGAAATTATCTGATATTCCAGATCAATTAGATGCTTTAAATTCGAGGTTGTTACAGGCAAATTTAATCAATGGGTTACATCCAATCTTTCATTCATTAGACAATTCTAATAACGACGATGATAAAAATATTACTTTAGCAAATCCCTTACTTCTTAAAGCTACATTATATTATCAACCAAAGTCTAAATTCAATGCTAAGACAGGTACTAATATTACTAACTCAGGTCAAGGTGATGGTTATATATCTTTTCAATCAAGACTCCCTACCGATGATATAGTTTCATTAGATTATAGACGCGATACAGGTACAAATTCAGGTACAAGATTCTCACTTGGTTCTCCATACTTAAAGAGAACACCATTCTGGTCATGGAAGTTAGATGTCTTTGATGTTTGGAAGAACGTGGGTGTCAAAGATATTGGTTGTACCATGGGAATTAGAAGTTGGTATAATAAACATAATTCTTGGAATTTTGGTATTGATTATGAATTGATTAGAAGAAATTTCTCGGCATTAAACATTCATAATTCATCTATACCAAGTTTAACCACTACTGCTTCATCCGCAGAAAAGAAAAATTTATCTGAATATTTATTAGTACAAGATGGTGTTTCAATCAGAAATTCATTGAAAGGTAATTTTATCTGGGATTGTAGAGATAATTCCTTTGCACCAAACAATGGTCATTCATTAAAGATCAATACAGAGTTAACTAATGTTAATGGTGGGGCCAATTTTTGGAAAAATGCTTTAGAATTTAATAAATTATACAGTTGGTTCCCATTAAATTTTATAACTATGAGCACAACTTTCAAATGTGGGTACATTAAAAATTTAAGTTTCTCTCAAAATAAATATATTCATTATACAGATAAATTCCAAAATGGTGGTGCAAATGATATTAGATCATTTCAAAATATGGGGATTGGTCCAAGACATCTAGGTAATAATTTAGGCGGTGATACATTTATGTCTTATGGTGTTAGTATATTTTCTAAATTACCATTCAAAAAGATAATGGATTCAAATTTCAGATTACATTTCTTCTTTAATGGTGGTAAATTGGTTAATCATAACAATGATACTTGGGTTAATACATTGAGTAAATTAAGTGAAGAACATTCAACATCAATTGGTACTGGGTTAGTATTAAGATCGCCAATGGCTAAATTTGAATTAAATTTTGCTGTACCAATAACATGTCATTCTGATGATTTACAACGTAAAGGGTTACAATTTGGTCTTGGGTTTGAATTCTTGTAAATAAAATTGTAATCAAATAATAATAATTAGACAATAATAATGTGATCAATATAATTCATTTTTTGTACTATTTAGTCATGTTACTTTAATTTTTTCATTTTTTTGAGTGTGAAACGGAAATAAATAGTCATTTTTTAAATAAATACATATGTATACAATCACATTAGAGTAGCAGGAATATAAATAAATAAATTAATTATTGTTCTTGTATTTGCTTGTCATGTAATTTAATAACTTCTGGAATAATTAATTGTTCAATAGTCATCTTTGGTTTATCATTAGATTGATCGGCTAATTTAATCCAATCACCTTTAATATTTTGTGGAGTGACAAATACCACTTCTTTATTTCTGGTTTGTAATAAATTACCAATAACCAATTGATGCTGATATCTATTTAATGCATATTGTGCTTTATCAATTAAAATTGATTCATCAGTTTCTAATTTAAAAGAAACAATCATAGCGTGCGTAGCCCATGAATTGACTAAACGTCTTAAAAATTTAGGTACTGGATCTAAATTAACAATCAATTTACCATCTGAAGAAGTGGATGCTGTGTTATCAGAATCAGTTGTAGTTTCACCATCTTTCTTACCAAACCCATAATCTCTACTTTGAATCTTATGTTTTGGTAATTTCGAATATGGAACGAAAAAATCACTTACAGCAGCAGCAAGATAAAATAGACAACCTTTATTATTCATTAATTTACCAATAGCTTTCAATGACCATAAATATTGATTAACTGTTGTGAAAGGTAATAATAATAAAGATTTTTCTTTATTTAGATACTTTTCATAAAGAATCTTATGTGATGTAAATTGTTTCATAAATTCTTGTTTAATTTGACCACTTTCATCCATATAATCTAAAAATTCTAAACCAGATTTTTTTTGAAATGTTCTATTAAAGGGAGTTAATGAAAATTCTCTATGTAAGAAGATAACACTATAACCATTTTGTAAAAATTCTTCAGCACTTGTAGCACCACGAGTACCAGCAGAGAAATTATCAATAAACCTCACGGTATTATTTTCTAATGGAACTGTTGTACCACCTGAAGTGACAAGAACAATCTTATTCTTACCGATAGAATGTTGATAATCAATAAAATCTTTAGTTTCTTTCACTAAATCATCTAAATAGTCTGGTTTAGGATTTGTTTTAAAGTATTTATCTTCTTCAGATAAATTTTGTGCCACTGGGAAATATTCATCTTTCAAGGAACGATCGATGGCATGTTCAATATCTGTTGTAGAGGTATGTATTTGTTTTGTGGTTGTGTTGAATGTCATTATGTTTTTTGTGTTGTGAACTACCTTGTATTAAATACCCTAACTGTAGTTATTTGTAATGTTAATGTTGTCTTAATCTAATTTATAAATCACCTTCTTAAAAAAGGTACAACAACTATCAATAAATTGAATCTTTTATTTTATTTCCTCGACCATATTTTTTTCAATTTTTTGAAATCTAACGTTATTTTTTTTTAAAGAAACGTCATCTTATATGCTAATAAACAAAGATTACTCATTATAACACCATATTACTATTATTCATGCCATTGGAATTAATATTCTTGTTACTTGAGTTCAAACTTGGTGTTACATCTCTACTATTGTTAGAAGAAGAGGAAGAGTTCTTGTTTAATGTTTTATTTGGAGTAGAATTGATACCAGAATTATTATTACTACTACCATTACTAATTTGACCACTAATACCACCAAGACTCCCAGAAGGTGTTTGATTTATCACAGGTCTTAAATATAATGTATGTAATAAGAATTTAATCCATGGTTCATGATATTTATCCCAATGATCATATAATGTAATTTGTTGTTGAATAGTATCCATGACTTCCATTAAATCAACTTGTGATTCAGCCATAAATTTATTAAATTTTTCTTGAGCTGGTGTTAAATTCTCAATAGATAAAATATTTGACATAGAATTATTATGACTATTATTTGCCGAATTATTATTTTGTAAAGAGATTGTAATAAACATACAAGCCATGGCAATAATATGTGGAGGATAAATTAAATGGACATCATTAATATATGAATCATTAATTAAAGACCAACAATTTTGTATATCTTCATTTGATAAAATTAAATCATATTCTGAATTTTTCAATACATCAATAATTTGTTCCATTGCATCATATGGATGATGTACTACTAAATAACTTTGTAGCTCTTCTAATAGATAAAATTCAAATTCTGTTACTTTAGTTGGATCAGGTGGAATAAATTCTGGCCATAGAGATCTTGCTTCAGAGACTAAAGTTCTAATATATTGTGGGCATTCCTCGACTTTGCATGCTAAATAAACACATGTAGTAACTAAAAGATATAAATTAACTTCTCTTACCGAGGCTTTTAATAAAAATCTTGAAAGATAAATATGTGCAGTGGCTAATGCATATTGTCTAATATTTAATCTTCTCCCCAATTTCATTATTAAGAAATAACAATATATTCTTAAATTAAAATCTCTATCATAATGCAAATCTCTATGTACAATAGGAATATTTTTCACTGTAGTAGTTGGTTGTTGTGAATCTGTCCCATTAATATTATTATTATTGTTATTATCTTTATTTTGTCTTGTAGTCATTACAATATTTAATCCATGTGGGAATAATTGACATTCGAGAACCCATAATTCTTGTCTTTGTCTTGCTAAAGCAGCTTTAGAATATTGCCAATGCAATCGTTGTGTGGAGGTCCAATAACTCCCAGACATCGTTACCCCCCTGTTTAATATATATCTCCTTGCCAAGATCAACTCTATCTCAAATAAGCTTTAATGATCTGATCAATAGTTAATATACTCGCTATAACTTTAAATTCAACCCTAAACTTATTTCAAATGCGTTTAAAACGATGCGAAACTTTTCATTTCAAAAAATTGAAAAAAAATTTGGAAAAAGCACAAATTTAAATTATATAAAGGCAGAAAAGATTGGCATTCTTTATTTTAAAAGATTAGTATCTCTTTTATTTGTATTATGTTGGTGTTACAAACAGACCAATCCGTGATCCAAAGAATCGTCACTGGTCGAAGCTTGCAAAATTGGAGTCTTTTCATGACTCAGAATTTTTAAATTAAAAAGCTTTGGGGAAAGTCTCCGACCTGATCGTATGCGGAAAACGTAATGAGATTTAAAAATTTTTTACAATGTTTAAATAGACTCATTAATCAAAAGGATTTATCTTTTTTGATTGTTGTCCCATCTCCCTTGTGTGGGATAGGTGGTGTTTCTTCGGTAATGGGACTCTTTTTGAATCCTAAACCATAGTTATGACGATTGCTTTTTGATGTGGTTTTTAACACAACATTAAGTAACCCAATGGAGCTTACTATTCTTGGCTCACGGATTCCCTCTTTTTATTTCCTACAGTTTGAAAGTCGTATGGGGACTTTACGTATAGTCAAATATACCAAACTGGTTCCTCCTTCAATTTTTTTATTGCTAACGTTATTTATTTCCTTTATTATTATTTATATTATTACTAAACACAGCAACAATAAATCGTGTTTTTAAAAAAAAGTTTTTATATGATGAAACACTAATGCAACATAGAGTCAAGCTCTGAGTTACAAATTTTTAGTAGAACGTAACATGGAAGAGACTTGCTAATTTTATCTGATTTGAATACTTTTTTTGAAAATATTATTTATTTATTCTTATTTCTTGTATTTTCAAAGTAGTTAGTCCTAAAACTTCTTATTAATATTATTATTAAAATTATTGTATGAGTATGTGTGTATGAGAGATAAACTATATATTTATATCGTTTTCTTTATATGAGTGTACTGTTAATAGCGAGTGGAGCTGGAACTAAAAAAAATATTAACTGTTGAATTGGTTAATGGCCATTAAGATACAAGCTAAACTAACATATGGGCTTGCTCTTTCACCGATTCTAGCTAATTTCCAAAACCCACCAAGGGCTTCATGATTTTTATAACGATCTAATAATGATGGCCATTGACCATGAATATATGTACAGGAACAAATTAATAGAAGGATCACTTGTAATAATGATGTAAAGTTGAATAAAGCAGACATATCTTTTAGAACGATGTATACTCTTGTTAGCTTATGGTTGTAGTTGTAGTTGCAGTTATTAAAACAAATAATGATTTATAACGTGTCTTCTTAACTTTCTTTTAAACTGTTTTATTTTATTTTTTAATTATTCTAATATTTTTCAAAAAATCCGAAATGTTGCTTTAAAAGGTTTTATTTAAAACAAAATGCAAATGCAAATATATATACATAAATAAATAAGTAATAATATTATCAATTATCAATTAATCTCTTCATCTACATCTTTTCTTTCATCTTCTAAACCCGGAGTTTCTAATCTTTCAAAACCTGCGTCATTTTCTTCTTCAATGGCTGCTGGTGATGCAATCGTAGTGTCAACAACACTTAATGCTGGACTTTCAGCTAATAATTCAGAGACATCACATAATTCTACACTATCAGCAATAAATGATTCTTTCACCATAAAATCAAAGTGAGTAACAAGTGCTTCCATATCCTTAGCAGCATTGGCACTAATAGTAGTATATTCTGCTGGATAAATAATAGCATCATTATAACCAGATTCTGCATCCCTTATAACCTTATATTGAACATCTTTCACTAAAGTAGATTTTAAATGTTTTTCAAATAAATTCTTTAAATCATCTTCATTAATATCATGAGTTAATTTCTTAACAAAAAATCCATTCCATTCACTCTTAAATTGATTTTGTGAATCCTCTTCTTCTACTTTAATATTAACTAATTTTGCAGTAGTACGTGCCAGAAATTCTTGCATCTTACGTTCTTTCTCCATTTGCTTATATGTTTCATAAATTGGATAAATATCAAATAACCTTGCGGGTGGTTTACATGATCCAATTTGTTTCTTAATGAAAACTGATCTTTTTGGTTCACGATCTTGTGATTCAGCATATAAATTATATGATTTGGATAGTTCATGAATAAAATGTCTTTGTGGAGGTCTCATTGGTTTAAAATGTAGACTCTTCTTTTCATTATTATCCACTAAATCATTTAAGATATCTTCAATTTGATGACACCATTTATTTTGTCTACCATAAGAGGAAAGAACAGATTCGTTAAAAGGTAATTGTAAGTCTTCAAAATTGGAGGCCCTAGGAATTAATTCTTTTAATCTATTAATATGTTCTTGATCAACACCATCTTCACTGATACCATCTTCACCTTCAGATTTTTCAACCATACCAAATGCTTGTTTCAATTGTTGTTGTCTTTTATAAACTTCACATTGTTCATCACATTCTAATCTTTCGGTGAATTGTCTAGATTCTAAAGTAGAAATGGCACCACATGTAATCTCTTTCTTTTGTCTACCACATGGACATCTAATTTCCACAAGATTAATACATGGAATATCAGGACATGGATTGTTACCATGACATGGTTTACGACACTTATGTAAACAATTTTCACGAGGTAATCCACAAATTTGAGTACATTTAACTTGACATTGACCTGGCAAATGACATTTCTTTTGACAAGTATGATGACACCCAGGTAATTTTTGACCACAAATTTGACCACATGAAACATCTGTTTGGAAACAAACTGTTCTCACTTTACTTTCTTTACCACATTTACATGATTTAAATACTGATGCAGTACATGGGGGGCATGGCTGATCCACTGGATGACAGGTATGTGGTACTGGCTTGTGTCCACAATCAGAAATACCCTCGACAACTTTAATACATGGATATGGACAAGGTGGTAATTTTGTACCACATCTCACTGGTGCTGGAACAATAGTCTTACCACAAGGGCACACTAGATCGTTTGAATCACTTTCTAGACAAGGTGGACACTTCCCTGGATGACATTTTCTCTGACAATGGTGCTTACCACAAGTCAGCATTAAATTACAGTCTTTCAAACAAACATGTTGGGCCTCCACTAAAGTTTCATCATTAATATTTTCTCTAGAACGAAACACAGTGTTTTTCCTTCTTTGTTCAGCTAAGGGTCTACCAGCACAACATCTTTCAGTACATCTATGACGACGACATGACATTAATGATTCACATTTAATATTACAACGTGGAGATTCTTTAAATCCACATGGAACTAAAAATGAAGATTGATGACATGCACATTTAACTTTATCAATTTGAATACAAGGGTCCATACAATCACCATCATGACAAGTAAATGGACAAGTATGTTTACCACATTTTAAAGGTTTGCCACAACGGTTTTCACAATGAGGGATTGGATCAGTACATTTCTTTCTTGGTTTAGTCAATTCAGCTAATGCAGTTTTACCACATGGACATGTTTTCAATAATTTTGGAGAATATGGACATGGTTTAGTACCTGAAATGGTTGGTGATGGAATACATTTTTCAGTGAATGAATGTTTATGACAATTATATTCTACAGTTCTAATATCATCACATGAATAAACACCAATCCATTTATTACCTTTACCATCCTTTGACCATCTAGTTGGAATCTTAACATCTGAACAAACAATTGAAGCTTGTTCATGTTGACCACAATAACATTGAATTTTAACATCAGTGGCTTCATCAGCCTTTAAAGTTTCTTTACATGGACCACAAAGACCATTATGACATTTTCTTTGACATTTATGAATACCACAAGGTAATAATAATCCACATGGTTCATCACAATGAAATTTTTGTTCACCTCGTTGTCTTTTATTTTGGAAACATGGTATTTCTTTTGAATGCTTACCACATTGACAAGTAATGTTAATCATTCTCATACATTCAGGATGCGGACCTAAATGACAAATTTTGGAACAACCATGTGAACAAATTGGAGCATTACATGTTTGACCACATGAATTTGGATCCAAGGGGTTTGGATCTGGATTAACAACTTTACCACACCAACAAGTAGCTCTATTCTTAACTGGAACTTTTTTATTTGCATGATAACAATTTGGACATTTCCATATTCTATCTACAGTCTTTTCTGTAGATTTAATTGCCCATTCTCTAATACAATCATAATCGAATACACGATAACATTTTTTACAAGCAAACATTTTACAAGTATAATCCATTTCCACAGTACAAATCATACATGTATACGAATCACCTTTTGCAATTTCTTGAATAGTTCTCTCATAATATGCCATCTCTTCCTCATCTTGTTCAATGTTATCTTCATCATTTTCTTCATCAGAACTTGAATTTGATAATAATTGTTGATCACTTATTTCTCCATCATTCGACAATGCTAAAAGCACATCATTGGGTTCATCCATGATATCTGCATTATCCAACACCATTTTGATAATCTAATGGGACTGATATCTATGATCTTTATACATCTAGGGAAAAGTTTCCTTCCTTTGTCAAAGTGTTTTTAAAGATCTAATAATATATATTTTTTTTTTTTCAGTGCTGAAAATATGTCAAAAAATCTAATTTTATAGTATACAAATATTAAATATAAAAGTTCTATACATCTCTTTCGAAACAGACTGCAAAGAATCCAATCCCACCATCTTCTCTCGGTAAAGCTCTAATACAACCACCAGCCATTCTTTCACATTCTTCTTCATTTGTGGTATCTCTAAATACTTCTTTAAATTCATCTACAAACCCTCTTCTTGGCCAATTCGGTATCACTGAATCTCTTGATGCCACTTTCCAACCTGCTTGTTTTACTTTTTGATCTAATAATAGATCAATAACAACACGTTCATTTTCTTCAGGGTGAATAGAACAAGTACTATAGACCAATCTTTTAGCATCTGGGAATTCAATCATTGCATGTTTAACAACTTGAAATTGGAATGAAGATAATTTAGCTAAACGAGTCTTTAAATCTTCTTTCTTATCGAATTCTTCTTGTTCATCAGGAATTTGTTCATCTTCATCATCATTTTCTTCTTCTTGTAATCTTTTTTTCAATTCTCTTTGTCTATTCAATGAATCGACATATTTTCTACCAAAGATACCTGAACCAGAACAACTCGGATCCAAGATAAAACCTGTTACATTTGGAAATTTATCTGGTGTAGCCAATTTAGTAAAATCACCAACATTAACATCAATTTGTTTTGAACAACCAGCAATTTTAATCATCTTAGTTAAAATTTTAGCTCTTTCTGGATCTTTTTCAAAAGCATGAATTTGGACATGTGGGATTGATTGTCTATCACCACGACCAAACATATAAGATGCTACATGTGTAGTTTTATTCCCAGGGGCAGCACAACCATCAATAATAATATCATCAATAGTTGGATTTAAGATATGAGCCGGGAAACATGAAGCTCTATCTTGAATAATAATTCTACCTTGTTTATATAATTCATGTGAAGTGATTTTATCACGTGGATGGATCCCATATAAATGTGGTATAAATTCATCATAATAAATAGATCCAGAGACAATTTGATTCCAATGATCAACTTTATTTGTGAATTTTTTTCTTAATTCTTCCAATACAGATTCTACAGGTTTAGCCTTTGTACAACGTAATGGATTAATTCTAATCCATCTAACAGGTGGAGCATCATCATCATTACTACCAGATTCAGTCTCAGATTTATTAATTGGACCATCTACAACAGTTGATAAATCTTTAACTTTTAATTTTAATTTCAATTTAACTAATTCAGCTTTTAATCTTGTCTTATAATTTAATACAAATGATTTAATTGGATGTTTCCCCATTTGAATTCTTTTAGATTTAGATAATAATAAATCATGAATTAATAATAATAAAGTTAATTTTTGATAAATTGGTTGACCCTTTTTCTTTGGAATATCGTCAAGGATCCCAGATTTTTTCATAATCTTCTCTAAAAATGGTTTATATTTCCAACATGAATCTACAACAGCATAAATATGTTTTGGATTTGTCTTTAATTTATAACGTTTACAACTTTGTAAGACCAAAGTTTGTAAAGAACCAGAGATTTGACCCTTAGCTTCTTGTTGTTCCACATATTCCAACACCCAAGTACTGTCCCTATAGAAGTTCATATTACCGTTGTCTCTCTGTCTCTCTTCTTCTATCTCTTCAGTAATAAATACAGTAACAAATGCTCATCGCAACTTTTCAAATTTAAATTTAAATTTTATTTTTTCTGCAACACATTTTTTTGTGTGAAAAATAATACAATTCTTGCCTTCAAGAATCTGATCTCGGAATTTACATTTTCTTTTAACATTTCAATTTTATTTCCAATTTTTGAAAATTATTGAACATTATTGAGTTGAATTGAATTAAGCTGAGTGCAACAATTTATCTTTAATTGTTTTGGAACTAGACTACAAATATACACAGACACACAGTCACAAAAACGCACAATGACTGAAAGTAATAAAGACAGTACAACTGCTTTTAAAAGAAAATTAGAACCTGAAATTGATAATGATGATAATAACATTACCAAGAAATCAGATTCTGTGACAAATTTTTTAGCTAAGAGACAGGTTATTGTTCCAAAAGTAGAACCACAAATTAGATATACTCCACTGAAGACTGGGTTATGTTATGATGTTAGGATGAGATATCATGCTAAAATTTTTACTTCATATTTTGAATATATTGATCCACATCCAGAAGATCCAAGAAGAATTTATAGATTATATAAAATCTTAGCTGAGAATGGTCTTATTAATGATCCAATGTTATCGGGTACAGATGATTTAGGTAATTTAATGGTTAAGATTCCAATTAGAGAAGCTACAAATGAAGAAATTTTAGAAGTTCATTCACAGGAACATTTAGATTTTATTGAATCAACCTCTAGGATGTCTCATGATGAATTATTAAAAGCTACAGAACAAGGTGATTCTGTTTATTTTAATAATGATTCATTTGCAAGTGCTAAATTACCTGTGGGTGGTGCCATTGAAGCTTGTAAAGCTGTGGTGGAAGGTAGAGTTAAAAATTCAATGGCTGTCGTAAGACCGCCTGGTCATCATTCTGAACCAGAATCTGCTGGTGGATTTTGTCTTTTCAGTAATGTTGCTGTGGCAAGTAAAAATATTTTAAAACATTATCCTGAAAGTGTCCGTAGAATTATGATCTTAGATTGGGATATTCATCATGGTAATGGTACCCAAAAGGCATTTTATGATGATGATAGAATTCTTTATGTTTCTTTACATAGATTTGAATTAGGTAAATATTACCCAGGAACAATTCATGGTCAATATGATCAAACGGGTGAGGGGAAAGGTGAAGGTTTTAATTGTAATATTACATGGCCCGTGGGTGGTGTTGGTGATGCAGAATATATGTGGGCTTTTGAACAAATTGTTATGCCAATGGGTCGTGAATATAAACCAGATTTAGTCATTATTTCTGCTGGATTTGATGCCGCAGATGGTGATACTATTGGTCAATGTCATGTTTCTCCAAGTTGTTATGGTCATATGACTCATATGTTAAAATCTTTAGCTAATGGTAATTTATGTGTTGTATTAGAAGGTGGTTATAATTTAGATGCTATTGCAATAAGTGCATTAAGTGTAGCAAAAGTGCTAATTGGTGAACCACCAGAAGAATTACCTGATCCATTAAAAGAACCAAAACCTGAAGCCATTGAAATGATTGATAAAGTTATAAAATTACAATCAAAATATTGGAAATGTTTCCAAAGAAGACATGGTAATTCAGGTTGTAATTTTAATCAACCAATAAATAATTCATTATTATCTAAAAATTTCCCATTGCAAGATGCAATTAGAAATCAACAATATGATCAATTATCAAAAGAATTTGGTTTCGTTAAATTTCCATTATTAAAATTAAAATTAGATGACAATACTGTCCTATGTTCACCAAATATTTATAATAAGAATAATATTATTATTCTTGTACATGATACACCAGAAATTTGGGCAAATAGGAATCCAATTTCAGGTAATATTGATCCATCAACTTCGGTAATAATAGATTCAAGTCTTGAATTTATAAATTGGACTATGGAAAAAGATTATGGCCTTATTGATATTAATATCCCACAATCATTAATTGAACAAGATAATTATTCAGCAATAATTACATCACAAGAAGTTTTATGTTTTATGTGGGATAATTATTTAAAATATTTTGAACCTTCAACAAAGATATCATTTGTGGGGATTGGTGATGCTTGTGCTGGTGTAGTACATTTATTAGGTCACAGAGATACAAGAAATAATACAAAAACTGCAATTAGTTTCCTTGGTGAAAAGACTTTAAAACCATTAGTACCATTAGTAGATGAAACTTTAACTGATTGGTATTTTAAGAATTCTTTAGTATTTTCAAATAAAAATCATACTTGTTGGGGTGATAATGATCATAAGAAACCAAGGAAGAAATATGGTAGAGTATTAAGATGTGAAACTGACGGGTTAAATAATATTATTGAAGAAAGATTTGATGAAGCTACTGATTTTATTCTTGATGGATTTGAAGAATGGAGTGATACTGAATCTTCTTCATAAAAATAATCCTTTCCTTTCTCTCTCCCTCTCTCGCTGATCTTATAAATATATGTAATAAAATAATAAATAAATTAAATATAAAATTCTTTATGTTAAATAGCAAATCTTAATGAATTCGTTTGTAACTTTTATGTTTTTCCAATTTTATTATTATGCATAAATGACAATTACACACAAAGTAACAACAACAACAGTAACAAAGAAAAGCAGAAAACAAGTTAGATATATATGTATTTAAATATACTACATGACGTAACATAACACGAGGTTCTATCACTTCAAGAACATGAAAATAAGTAAAGTTTATTAACTAATTAAGTATGATTCTTTTGGGGTTAATTATTTTGAAGTAGAACCTGCTACTTCACTAATCTGTTTACCAACAAGGAATGCAGGTTTCTTAGGCTTTTGTGGCCTTAAATGTGCTGGTTTCTTTGGGATAGATGGTTTCTTCTTTTGTGGTGGCTTCACTTCCTCTCTCTTATTTGGTCTATGTCTAGATACCGGTAACGATGGGGAATTTGAACTTGATTTAGTAGTTTTGAATTTTGTTTCAACAGCATTTAATTTCGCTAACATTTTTTGTTTAACTTCTTCTTTCGATAATTCTTTCTTCTCCTTTAATGTATTCTCAGCAATTGGAGCAATCGCTTCTTTGATAATATTTGACTTAGCTATGAAGGGATCTTCGACTTTTGACAATTGGTTAATCTTTTCATTAACAATCGAGATAGAACGCCTACCACCAATTCTTCCATTAACCTTTGGATACCTGTTAATTGATGTAAGAATCGTATCCTCATCTTCATCTTCAGCATCCTTCACTGGATTAGTAATTATACTAGCAGAGGCAGAAGATTCTTCCGCCTTTCTTTCAGCTTCTTCTTCCTCTTCTTCGTCAGATGACGAGGATAAATCTACATCTGGCAGGATTCTAGCACTCTTTTCCAAATCTTTAAATGATTTCTTAATGTTATCATTTATTAATGAATGCTCATGATAACTGCTTGAAAGTGGCGAAGTTGTATTGCTACTTCTTAAGTTCGATGTAGAACGTGCTTTGTTAAGTTTGAAAGTTGGTTTAGCTTCTACTTTATATTGTCCTGTACCTGAACCAGTAACGGCAAATTGTTGTTGTGGGAGAGTCATTCTATTCATTATTGGGTGTAAAACAGGAACTTGGGTTTGCATCATTGGTTGATTATTAGTTACATTTTGTGAGATGGTTGGAGTTACATTGAATGTATTATTTGTTGTTGCTACTGGTATAGGTTTATGATAAAAATTAACAATTGGACATGGTACATTTTGTAATCTAGAGATTTCTTCTACCACTTGGTAGATATTTGGTCTCTGTCTTGGATCTTGAAGTAACATCTTACTAATACAATGTTTCAAATTATCACTATAAGTTGGATATGCTGGAAATTGAAATTTAGAGGTTAAGATTGCACTTTCACCAACTTTCTCAAACGGTGTGGTATAATAACATAATTTATATAGAAACACACCAAGGGCCCAAATATCTGATTTTTCATCAATTGGTAATCCACGATTCAAATCAATCATTTCCGGTGATCTATATTGAGCTGTTGTATTTTTCATAATATCATGTTGTACATATGCAAATTCTTGTGGATTGTTTGGCGGTCTAATCCTCCCAGATACAGAACCAAAATCACATAGTTTGAAGTCATTATCTCTTGATATCAACACATTTTCAATCTTTATATCACGATGAATCAAACCAGGTTGTAAGGCATGCATTGTAGCAACACCTTGAGAAACTTGCGACATGATATTTAATATCTCACTTTCTTGTAATCTGTTTTGTAATCTTGAATTTAAGAAATCAATAAGACCACCCTTTTCACAATATTCCATCAGAAGAAATACTTCATATGAACCATTTTGTAAAGTATATCTAGCCGCATGCGAATCAATATAGGACACAACGTTCTTATTATTCCTTAGCAATTTCATAGCATCCACTTCTGCTCTAAGAACATTTAAACTTGGTTTATCTGGTACAATAACTCTTTTTAAACACGCTAAGTTAGAACCATAAAGTGATTGAGACGGTTGTAACACTTCCACGCTATAGATTTGTGCGAACCCACCACTTGTTAAATATTTCAGTATTTTGACATTATGGGAACCAACAGTTAAAAGTATTCCAGGAGTATAAGTTTGTATATTAGGTTGATTCATCTATAAGACACTAAATATGAATAAATACCTGGCTACGAGCAATGGTATCTTATACTTGTTTGTTCTTTGAGCAAAGTCAGTTTAAGACTTTGAAGCCTCCTAAAATTCATGCTTCACTAAAGATCTTTTTTTATGTTTCCAAATTTTTGATTTTGATTTACTCGAAGGACAAGAAAATATAAGAAGAGATAAAGAGACAACAAAAATACAAAACCAGAGAGATGTGCTGTTCATACTAAAAAAATTGACGATACCTTTTGCTTTATAGTAAATTTACTTTATGATTCTTTGATAATTAATAAGTAAAAAAAGTAGATTGTAGTTTAAAGTAATAATTGATAGAACTGACTTCTGCGAATTATGGCTATGACCTATATGAAAACTTGGTTGAAATGTTTCTAATCATTCCAAGATAATGTTTTACTATAAAGTGTAAAAACATCTGCAGTAAATAAAACAGAATAGTTTCATCTTTTATTGTCAAATCGTCAGCAATTCTTACAAAAGAAGAGGCACAATTAATGATCAGCTTAGAATATTATATAGTTGGGAGTCTTTGCCAGGAAACTACACGGTATTAGACAATAACACAGCTATCAAAGAAAGAGATTATACTAGTATATTACCTTTCTGTGGGGAAAATACAACATATCAAAATATTATAGCAGCATTTGAAGCAAAAGATAAAGAGTATTTTGGGTATTAAGATAGACAAATTGAAATATAGGAAATTTTGGACCAGCTGAGACTACAATCAATTCAACTCAGATATATATCAATGTAGGGGATTACAACCAAAAATTTTTTAGTAAATTTTCACCAAAGACTAGTTTATACAAAGACGATCAACTTAATCCACCCAAATCAATAGCATATCATATTAGGTTTTGCAGAAATTCACATAAATTTGAATGATATATGTGTAGAGGGTGTTTTCCATGCAATTTTTTGTCATAACCAGGATATTGAACTCCAGCAATAATTTTATCAAACTTGATGGTACATTTGACTTTAAATTTTTCTAAAGTTTCTGTTTCCTCTTTTATTTCTTTCTCTTGTCTTGATATGCTTCTTTGAAGATATCCAAAAATTCGAGACGGTAATCTTTGTCTTTTTTACCAAATTGCAATTGACTGTTCCATTCGCTAGAGTCAAGATATGGGAGCTCGTCATATTCCCTATTGTCATCACATTCTTGCATGAACTCTTCCAGGTCATCAAGAATATATTGCTGAAATTGGCACAACTTGCCATCACAATTTACAGCATTTATATCGTGGGCGAGTTTATTTACTTCAGCTTCAAACTTTTCATAATTTAGATCTCTTTTCTTCAAAGAAATCCTTTCAACTTCCTTTAAAAATAATTCATCCTCAGCATAATGAGTATAGGTAATTGGGTGGATGTCACTTGGAACATCCCCTTGTTTCCATTTCTCCATGTATTCATTCCATTATTTCATGGCTTCTTCGTCGACATCTTCTTTAAATTCATCACAATTAATTTCTTCATCAACGGGTTCTTTATCCATGATACTATCTTTAGTTTTTTCATGATTGGCATCTTCATTAGGAATATTTTGATTGTTTAATTCTTGAATAATATTATCACCATCAAATTCTTGAGTGATGTATTTTTAAGTAATATCTTCATTAATAAATACTACAATGACATCTTCAATTTGGTAAATTAATTCATCAAATACATCCCCCTTATTAATATGATTGGAAGGATGTTCAGTGGACTTGTCCACTGAGTAAGTTTTGGTATCATTCTTCTTTGTTTTAAAAAAGTTACCAATATCTTGGAATGCCTTCTTGCAAGCAGCTCTTTTCTTGGCCTTGCAATTGTTGGAAGCATCAATAGTCAAAATTATTATCTCTTTTAAATAAATCTAGAAAACAAAATACATTAAAAGTTAATTTAATTGATGATTTTGCTACTGTAGAAGAAGATATAGAAGAAGATTCGTAGATAAAAAAATTTGTATATATATATACTGTTATACACTACTTAATTATTGCTATTCATAGAATAAGAAATGTAAGATTGCAAATACATGATATTAATTTTAGCAAAGGGTTTTTGAATGAGAATGGAAACTGTTTCATGGTGTCATCATTGGTTCCATCCTGGTATCAATTGTGTAACTATGATAGCACAGATAGATAAATTTGCCCCATACTATCTTTTCATAGTATACTATAAACTTTCATACTTGATCTCTAAGAATTGCCAACCCTCGCAGTCGAGAAAAGAAGACATGGTGTATGTTTGTATTAAAACACATGTGGAGGACCTCTCTGTCCCTAAATCAGAAATACTGGTTAGAATGTATCATAGAGAAAGTAGGGAATTTAAAGGGTTTAAGGACATACAGAAATACTGTTGTTTTTGTCTTGAATAAGCAGGTTTTAGCAAAGTGCTCGTTTACTAAAAAAAAAAGGTAATTCCTTGAAAGATAGTAAGTAATTGTTTTTTCTATATTTTGTATAAATTGGAATGTTCAAGAGGTGAATAAAAGAACGATCCATTTATTCAATGTCTGGTTATGATAATTAAGGAAACTTTGAAGGAAACTGATTCAACCATCATCAATAATTGTTATTATGAGCGACTCATTGAGTTTCGGCAGCACAGATACAACATCAACTTGCACATCAAACTCATTGAATGAAAATATTGAGTCCGATTTGGAACTTGGTCATTTCGTAGAGTCACTTTTTAGAGAAACGATCATAGAAACGTCATATGGATGGGTCATCCTCGCTTTTTTAATTGAGTTTATGCTTGAAAACAATATTCATAACATTTTACTTCTTATTCCAGGAATATGGGTCTCTCCATAACTTTTATACCGATGATCCTCTTACTATATAGAATCTTAAGTTATTTGAAAAATTTCTTTATTGTTACTAATGAAAGAAGAATACTGTCATCAATTGGTGATGAATTAAAGGTTAAAATGCGTGCGAGAAATCGTGCCACAACGTTTTCACAACACCTAATATTTTTTCCATTAATTTATTACTTAGGATTCAAATTAATTCAAATGTGGGTTCTTTATTTAAATAGTTATCTTTGCCCTTATTATTCGCCAGATGTGAAAAATTGCCAAGCATTCCCTGTTTCAATGTGCCATCATTTCTTTTTCATTGTTGACTGTTCTCTAGTGGACCCAACAAATAAAATTACAGATAAAATTCGTACCTGGCCTTTTTTTCAATGCAGAGTTTTTGTTATATTCGTTATACTTTATATTATGAGTCTGCTAACAATTTTATTCGAATGGATTGAATCTCCATTTATGGTTGTGATTGATTTTTTGAGTAAAACTCTCAATATAAAAAAAGAACGAGTATAATGACAAACAAGGTTTTGGGATGGTTGTGAGATTATATTTAAGTTATCAAAAATATAGCAGTATTTGAAGTTCGAATATTAATAAATTTTTATTACATTACATTGATCTATAAGTTATTATTTTAAGAAAAATATTTATCTTCTTTTCTTTTGCCAAGCAAAAGTTGTGAGGTCAGATTTTGGTACATCTAACTGCTGTCTAATTTTTGCAACATCAATAAATAATTTTAATATGTATGCTTATAGGGA
This sequence comes from Monosporozyma yasuniensis, assembly GCA_030558655.1. Classification (NCBI taxonomy): domain Eukaryota; kingdom Fungi; phylum Ascomycota; class Saccharomycetes; order Saccharomycetales; family Saccharomycetaceae; genus Monosporozyma; species Monosporozyma yasuniensis. Next base: position 46,008 of record JAKTQC010000040.1, on the reverse strand, counting down.
CTAATAATGTAACTATTTATTAATTTGACTTAATGTTGATTAGAACTTTTATTCAAAGTTTAGCAGACTGGTATAGCCGAATGTGAGTGCACTTTTTTTTGATTATATTTGTCTTGTATGTTGTTGCAATTGTTTAAGATCATGAAAAATCACATAAGGTTCTTTTTTTTTTTAAAATAGCCGCCGAAGTTTGTCCTCACCTAAAGAAACCACATAAGAACAGGATTTTAAGACAGAAACAACTTGTTTAGTTAACGTTTAAACTAGCATATGTATGTATATATTAAACATCAATGGAGACCATACTATTTAATAAAGTTGTCAAATTTTTCTTTGACATTCTAATTCTGGAATATTATTTAGCAGTGAGAATATTATTAAATTGAAAGGAAAAACCATCTAAAATGGGTACATCATACTATACAGCAATTGCAGTATTTGTATGTTCACTTCTTGGTTGTTGTAAATCCTTTTCTTCCTCTTGGGATTTTGTTTTTGATAAAACTGGGAATCGACGGTTGAATTGTTAGATTCTGGCATTTTAATTTAGATGTTATATGATGTAAATATTTGTTTTTGGTGTATATATGACTATAAAGTCTTCTTGGTTATATAGAAAATATAAAAATATATCAAAATGATATCAAAGGAATAGTATAAATGAGAAATGAAATGTCTCGCCTTTATATATAAATTCTCAAAATAAAGAGACATGAAATATTCATGTTAATGAATGGTTAAAAACTATTCAGTATATAGAAGAATTAAAACAAGGGATGAAATAATCCAATATTATAATTTATTCATCTAACCATGAATTATAATAAAAAGAAAGGAGATATCATATAATGACATAGTATGAGGGTTAAGGATCTTATGGCTTATGTTCTTATAAAGACCATTGTCTACCATATTTCTAGCAGTTTTTTCTCTTACTTCATGAACCTCTCTTATTACAGCTGCAGTAAACATTGTGAATGCAGCGGTAACAGTTAAGCATAAACCAGTAATTCCTAACCATTTTTTACCTTTATTAGAAAAACATAATATACGAAGTACAAGCCCCACAGTTAATAAGAATACAGATGGTAGTTATAGTAGACATAGAAACCATTGATAGTGGTTAATAGATACTCTCAGAATATTATTTGACAGGTAGTTAGTGGTTCGAATGGAACTTGGACAAGAACACAAAAAAAATTGAGATGCTAAATTAATGAAGGGAAAGATTAGATGTGGATCTAGCAGGGGAGAGATAGTGGGAAATCTAGAGAAACAATCTAAGGGGAGAGGTTCAATGGATCTTGGGTTTTGAGGTTGGGAGGTGATATCATATCTCCATTAATCTATCCCATACTATATTCTCTTAAATTTTTTAGAGATTAATTAACCATCTACAGTGGAGGAAGACAAAACACGGTTGATATATTTCATATCGTAATGATTGTGGTGCTAAGTTACGTAGGATTGATAAGTCACGACAAGATAATGATAAATGTTGTTTATTTGTTGATTTGGCTTTCCCTCTTTTTTTTTTCTTTCAGTGATTTTAATGTTGCAAAAAATTGTTAGTGCTTGTTGCCGCATTGGGAAATTGTAATGTGAGTTTGATGGTTTGGAGAGAGAAAGATGTTCATATAATGGATGAATCAAAGTTGCCCATTACATAACCTATGGGTTATATTGTTGATTTCTGTAGATGTGAATAGAGTTGACATGTTGATGAAAAAAAAAAAAATACTCTATAATAAGTATTCTCAATAATTATGCATATAATGAATAAATAATATCACTGAAAAGGGCTTTATTTTCTTTTTATGTGGTCATTCTTTGAATATGTGTTGTTTTTGGACCCAAATGAACTAAACTTTATTATTTAAATATATTGAACTGGCCAATTTTCTTAACTTAAATATTCCAATAGAGTTTTTAACCAAAAAGTACCCAATTTGAAAGGTATATTAGGTTATAAGATATTTTTTGTTAAGTTATGATTACTAAAAATATATATTTATTCTAATAACAGTTTTTATTTATAGAATGAATATTTAAATGTATGAAGTATAGAAGAAGTGTCTTTCGTTGTGAAACAATACCCAGAATAGTTTATAATGATAAGAGTATAAAATATTGTTAAATTAACAAAATATCTTAAATATAATAAAAAAGGTTGTTAAATATAAGGTGGGTTACTTTTTATTAATGACTTAAGGGTCTAGATTTTCATCTGGAAATACCACTGTATCTGGTAATCAGGGTGACCATTTGAAAATAAACTATTCTTAGTTCGAAAATGGGATGCAAAAGTTTTACCAAGTCTTGCTGAGCATTCACCAATATTGAAATCACCTTCGGAGCCATAAACACATTAAAGGTTTTTTTTAACAATTTTCGTAGTGCTGAGTAGATGATTCTGCAGTAAAACTCCTGATTTTTTTAATTTTAAAAAGAATTTAACTGCTAAATTAAGTAAATGTACAATATATCTTTGTATTTACAGAACCATTTTTTAAATAACTGTACTGGAGAAATAATACAACAAAATCTGATGGTTTATGGAGCCTGAGGCGTCCACTGTGGTATTGCTCATGCTTCTTTAAACAATCTCTTGTCCCTTTTTTTTATCTCTGTATCTCTAAATAGGTATATAATATACTATATCTTTTTATATATTGATCTTTTATCAAATTTCATAATTTTTGAAATATTGAAAATAATGAAAAATCCATTTCCATAGTGTAGTGATCACCCACACACCATGTAACGGATTATGGAATCATTGAATTAAATCAATTATACTGAATGTGATATTAATTCATATCATATTTCAACAGAAACACTGAATTAGTTAAAATAACATGAATATGTTATCATTTCAAATAACATATTCCAACAAAATCCAAGAGTTTGGTATTTTATCAAAAAAAAAAAACAATTTTCAATATTGAAGGTGTTTTTATTTTTGAGAACTACTGGATTATATTTTCAAAACCATCTAATTTTTATTGTTGTAAAATACAGTCACTCATGATGTTTGTAAAGATGTCAGACTCTTAATAAAGACTACCCCCACTAAAAATATCAATTTTCTACTTATTTTGATATATTTTTCAGTCAAAAAGTGCTCAACAACCATTACCAATACCATTAACCGATTCAACATATATTTAGGTTAACCCAGGCCAGAATAACAGCATATTATAAATAAAAACATGATTTGCTATGTTCTTGATAATTAACAATGATTTTACATGAAAATCAATAAGATCTGATTCCTTGGCCCAGTTGGTTAAGGCACGGTGCTAATAACGCCGGGATCAGCGGTTCGATCCCGCTAGGAATCATTTTTTGCTTACTTTAATATGACATTATGGGCTAATGTAATATATGGTTATATCGTGGGTTTATAGTTCCGCATGGAGCACTGTACACGACAGGTGCGACTTTCAAAGTCGCACATCATCGCTTGTTGGCGATGCCGATAACTAATATATATTAATCTAACCATGTATGTATCTACTTGTATACTTGTATATACTTTATATATGGATATACTATGTAGATAACCAAGCTTTCTCTATTCTATTTCTAGTCCTAGCATCTTCAGATACCCATCTATTACAGCTAATAATTCAACTAAAAGATTTGGCTACTATTGAAACAACAATAAATTTTTTGTTTTGTTGTTATTGTATTACTCGTTTCAAAGTAATAGTTGATTGAAAAATCATAACTCTTTATCTAAAGAGATTTCAGATCTTAATTGAATATTGAAATTATTGCAAAAATTAACGATAGTAAAATATAACTCTGTAAATTTCTCTTCATACTAAACCAAAGACAAAATAACCAATGTCCGTGTACAATCTAATAGACTCTAATGTGTTTGGCTCCGATAATTGGTGTTTACAATTACAACCCTTATTTAAACACGGGTTATTAACAAGTTTAAGTAATGGGGAAGTCCATCTTTTAGATTGGAGAACCAACCAATCGATTAGATCATTCAAAGTGGGGACTACAGCCATTAATGGCTTGAAAGTACTCAATTCAGACTATCATAATGGTGATTTATTTGCCAGTTGTTCGATGGATACAGTGAAACTATTCGATGTGAGACAATCATCAGAAAAGATAATCGGCACAATTAAGAGTGAAAATGAATCCCCATTCTTATCCATGGATTCTCGCCACGGTAAATTGGCATGTGGTACTGAGTTAAAGGGTGTAGATGCCCAATTACATATCTATGATATTAGGAAATTAGAATCAACATGGAAATCATTTATTGATTCACACCATGATGATATTACCTGTATTAAATTTCATCCATCTGATCCAACAGTTTTGTTGAGTGGGTCTACCGATGGGTACACAAATATCTACGATTTAACCGAAGAAGAAGAAGATGATTCATTACATCAAGTTATTAATTATGAATCTATACATTCATGTGGTTGGCTATCACCAAGAAGAATATTCACATTATCACATATGGAAACTTTTGCAATCCATGAATTAAATGATAAGTCTGAAGAATTAAAAGAACCACACCCTCTTGATTTTGGCGATATTAGAGAGGAATGGGGTTGTGATTATGTCGTTGATTTGTATCCAGGTTTTGTTGCCACAGGTAAATCTCATGACGAAGGTGATTGTGAGTTAAAATTGATTCCATTCATGAATGAAACCGCTGATGTTAACAATGCTGTCACTATTAAGAACCCACATGGTTCAGAAGTTGTAAGAGATGTTTTGATCCCATCTACAGATTCTTCATTACTTTACTCATGTGGTGAAGATGGGTCTGTTAAGGTATGGAAAAATACTAATGGATCCTTGACTATTCCTGAAACCTTCTGGGATTATTCAACTAAATTGAACGTCTTAAACGAATCTCTTGAAGTTGATATGACTTCAGAAGAGGCACCAGTATCTATCTCGCCACCACGTGAAAAGAGAGAGACATCTGAGGAAGGGAAGAAAGAAAAGAAGGACAAAAAAGACAAGAAAAAGAAGCATAACAGTAAAGATAAGAAACATAAGAAGAGTTCTAAAGGGCATCGTTATAAGCCATATTAAGTCAGTAATTGTTTGTTTTAATTGGTATAAGCTAACAGAAAGTTTGCTAACCCATTCAATGATTTCCAGATGTTAAATCTTGCCAAAGGATTTTTTTTTTTTTTTGTTTGGAATAGCAAACCTTGAAGATGGACCAATCTTGACTTTGTATTATTTTTGTGTGTATTAATTATATTATATGCAGTACTATTTAAAAGAATAAATGGTCTTAAAATAACATTACTTTTAGAAATGTTTCAATATTTATCGTGAGACGAAACATCAGGTTTTCTGTTGTTAAAAAATCCAATCAAATCTCTAATCCAAGATTACTGAACAAACTTCACGTTGTAAATTATAGAGAGTATAAGCCGACAACTGTAGGGACGATGACTAGTGATAACAAACCCACTGTGGTTGGTGCTTTGGCATGTCAACGTGATTCGTTTCTTTTCAAAGGGTTTGAAACAGAAGTGATATCATGTAATGAAAATAAATCAAAAGATAAACCAAAATATGAGGTTGAATTAAAGGACACTATTTTATTCCCAGAAGGTGGTGGACAACCATCGGATTCAGGTTATCTTAAGATTGTAGGTCAAGACGAATTAATTGCTGTTCCATTTATTTCAAGAAAGGGTTTACATGCTATGCATCATGTTGATGTTGAATTTCAACCGGGTACTAAAGTGGAAGTTATAGTTGATGAAGATAAGAGAGTCGATCACATGCAACAACATTCTGGTCAACATTTATTAAGTGCTATCTTAGAGTCTCCAGATTTCAATGCAAAGACTGTAGGTTGGTCTATGGGTGGTGTTCCAACTGCCAAGAAACCAAATTTAGAACCAAGTGATTATTTCAATTACATAGAAATTGACAGAAAGCTCTCAGTTGAAGATGTTCAGAAAGCTTCTAAAGTGGTCAATGATGTTATAAGTATGAAACCATTACCAATTTCTGTTATTGAAAGAACACCAGATATGCATGAAGGTGTGGATTCTTCTAAGGTTCCAGAAGATTATGATTTAGAAAAGGGTATCTTAAGAACTATTCACATTGGTGAAATTGATTCCAATCCATGTTGTGGTACTCATCTGAACTCTACTAGTCAAATTGAGTCTATCTTAATATTACCAAACCAAACTTCTGTAAGAGGTACTAATTCTAGATTATATTTCATGTGTGGTCATAGAGTACGTGATTATGCTCAAAAGACTAATGAAATTATCAGCAATGTTAAGTCATTATTATCTTGTAACGAATCTGTTATTGATGAAAAGATTAATAAATTGAAGGATCAAGTTCATCAAAGTGGTAAAAGAGAACAATTCTGGATCAAAGAATTGGCATCATATGAAACCACAAAGATCATGAGTTGTTTAAACAAAAATGGGAAAGCGTATTTATTGAAAGATGAATTTGGTTCTCTAGAATTCCTATTACAAGTGTTCAAAGAATTATCTCCACATTTGAAAACTTTTGACAAACCATATCAAATTGTTCTTTGTGGGCGTGAAGGTATTCAAACTGGTAACCCAGTTGGCTCTTTAATGATCCTATCTGAATCAGGTGAAACCATTGCCAATACAGCTAAGGAATTATCTTTATTATTAGCCAATATGAGAGGTGGTGGAGGTAAGAATGGTGGTAAATGGCAAGGTAAAGTCACCAAATTTACTGATATTGAATGGGAAGCCGTAACCATCCATTTAGAGAAATTTAATATGGAATAAAGGCCATAAACTTATATAGAATATTTACCATACTTATTTAATTTAATTTAACGATCAAAAAGACATCGATCTCAATCTTTATAGAATCATTAACATCTATTGATATCTGTTTCATGTTACCCGCTAAGCAGCATAATTAGTTATTTATTAAAAGAAATCAAAAAATAAAAAAATGAAATATATTTCGAGAAACGCGAAACAGAGAATAAAACAAATCAAAGCTTAAACAAAGAACTCATCTCTTAAAGGATAAGTGTAATTAGATACATTATTCAGAGACATAAGATAATCAATTGGTCAAAATATGAGTAGTGTTATTAATAAAAGTGGTACACGTTTTATTCCAAAGGCAAGACAACGTCGTACTCAAGCTGCCGCCACACCAATTTTATCAAAACCAGCTCCAGTGATTACTAAGGAGTCATCTCAGGATGTCGAACACAGTGGCTCTAAATTTCCTGAGGATGAAGGTATGGATGGTTTTACTCAAGTTCCAAATAGTCAGAGTGTCACAGACAATGATATTAAAGTTCAAACCCGCCCAACTGATAAAGCTGATGAAGTTAACAATAAAGAAAACGTAAATTTATCTCAAGGTAGTACTCAAGTTGAGACAAATCATGTACAATCACCAGTTGTTGTCAAACCAACTTTACGTGCTAACAGATTAGGTTCGTTAAGTAAAGATAATACAGAAAAACCAAATTTCAAACATAAACAACTAGGCAAGCTACCAAAACTATCAGCTGCAAATCTTCATAAACAAAACAATAACAACTCCAACGGTTCAGTTGCAACAAGAAGACGTCTTTCTAGTATTTCAAATAAATTACCTAGAAAGGGACAACAAGTTTCACAAATTATTGAAAGTGAAAAGGCTACATTAAATACATTAAAGAGAAGAAAACTTTCTACTAGAACCCCCGTTTCTAAGAAATCTGGGTCCACTCACAGAGTCAGTATTGTCTCGAAGATTCCAGTTCCAGCTGCGGCTGGTATACCAATCCCAACAGGTACCCATGATAATGATGAACATAGAAGTGATGTAACTGATGATGGATTATTTCAAAGAACTTCAGAATATTATAAGAAATATATGGTTAAGAGTGTTCGTGAAATTCCAAGGGACATTGAAGAAAAGGATTCATCTAAATATGTTATTGATGAAAATAATTTCACTATGGCCGAATTATGTAAACGCACATTACCAATTGGGGAAGTCTCTGATAACTTTGAAAGATCTAAGAGCGCATTTATTGCTAAGATGTCTAAGAGAAGAGAATTGAGGGAATTAAGGCAAAAGGCTCGTTCAGAATTTAAATCCATGCAAGAATTGAGTAAAGAAGATGAAGAAGAAGAAAAGGCACGTAGAAAAGAAGTTCAAGAAAAATTAATGAATGCAGAAATCCCAGAAGAAAGAGTCGCACAAAGTATGCAATTAAAATTAACTGCGGATGGTAGTATTGCTGTCGATGAAGAGTCTACAGTGGTTGATAGACATAAAAATGCTAGTTTAGAAAATGCACAAAAGAAGAAAGTTGATGAAAATCCATTTGATAATCTATACAATAATAACACATATGGTAGATCCTCATACACAGATCCATGGACTGCAGATGAAATGGTTAAATATTATAAAGCTTTATCTATGTGGGGGACAGATTTTAATTTAATTGCACAATTATTCCCATACAGAACACGTAGACAAGTGAAAGCTAAATTTACAAATGAGGAAAGAAAACATCCAGTAATGATTGAATTGGCACTTAGAGCCAAACTACCACCTGATTTTGAACAATATTGTATTGATATAAGGAAGAGTATTCCTACTGTACAAGAATTTGATGAAAAGATTAAATCATTACAAAAGGAACATGAATTACATCTTAAAGAATTGGAAGAAGCTAAACATACTGCTAAATTAGAAGATCAAGATACTGAAAGAGAAAATGAAAGTAGAAATTCAACTAATAAGAGAGGCGCTGGTGGGTTCACTAAGAAGGATTTGAAATCCTATAGAAAGAAAGAAGTTGTTCTTGGTACTATTGATGATATTAGAAGAAAGAGAGAAGAAGAAGAAAAGCAAATTCCGAGTGAAGAGGAGGAAGATGATGATGAAGAAGAGGAGGAAGATGATGATGAAGAAGAGGATGAAGAGGATGATGAAGAAGAGGATGAAGATAAGACCACCCATAATGATAAAGAAGAAGCTCCTCCTAAGGATAGTTAGTTGATCTTCACACTTTTCTTTTCTATTTGAATTTTATTATAGACCATACACTCAATTGTAACCAATATAAAATCAATTTATATATCTAAATATTCATGAACGATCCAACAATTTACAGTTCAATCAATAGCTTTAGTTTTTTGTCATTAAACTCATGAGGTGAAACTTCAGAATAATCTGTTTTTTCAGAAATTGGCAAAATAAAAAACATGGACAAAACAACGTTAAAGCTTTATAGCATGGTATGGACACAACACAAATATAACAAAAATCAATTGAAGGATAAATTATGAAGGAAAATAACGATATAAGGAGAATACGAAGAGCACACTATGAAATATATATAGAAGAAGATTGTCAAAATGAAACATTTGTGGAAATCACCATATCACCATCAGACTATTCTCGAAAAGTGATCATTAATTGGATTATTGTTTTTATCATAAATTATTTATTCAATTGTAAGATTCTACCTAAAATTGATATATTGAATCAATATGGTATTTGGATTAAGATTGTCGGTTTTATCATATCTATATTATTGATCAAGACACCGCAAGTGGAACAAATAACGGTGATTAAAGATTATGGTATTCAATTATCACGTTGGAATGGATATATAATGTTCCCATATTCAATAAATAAATCTTTAACGCAAATGAGAGAATTTATATCTCGAGATAAGATTGTTGATGTTATTATAAATGAAGGGTTTTATCAGTGGTATCAAGTTATATTTTATCTTTGTATAATGATTCGTAATGAGAAGAAATTAAAGATAATGTTTCCTGGACATATTAAGATGAAATTAGAGGATGAGAAATTGATATATCAATTATGTCAAAGATACCTTTATACTGAAGAGGATAAATTAAAGCATGATTGTTTGCATTGATATATATTTTGTTTTTTAAACCTGTTTAGCATGAATATATTTATGTATTTTTTTTACTTATTTATAATAATCTAAGATATTATATCTAGCATTAATGGCATTGATAAATTCGACATAAGACCAAGTTAAATTTGCTGCACCAGTTAAATATCCATTATATTTATTAAACTGTTCACTCATTTCACCATGTTCATTAACATGAGTTTTAACGATTTGAATAAACCCATCTGCAATATTTAAAATTTGTTTCATGGTTTCATTGAATGCTAAAGAATGATAAGGTAATACTAAATGGTTATAATTTGTTGTAGGATAAGGTTTAAAGAATAAAAACCAGAAATTTTCTTGTTTCAATGGAATATTTAAATCTTGTCTCTTGTCATGTAATGAATAAACTAATCTGTATAAGATATTTGCAGCTTGACAAGTAGATAAAAACCATGGATTCCCCTCTGAGACATCAACACCATCATAAATATCTTCTGGATATCTTCCTAATGCCACTGCGGCATTCTTACCTTTATGTAAATTTTCATTAATTGGATATAATTGTTTCATAATTTGGATTAATTTATACAGGACATTTAAAATCAATAAATTATCTGTATCATATGGCATTGATACGGTTTCTGTTGGTGACGCGATTGGATGTGTAATCAATGATGCAATCAAGACCGCAATATCAACTTGTGAAGGACGTTCATCCCATAAATTTGGTGTTTCAATGATTAGATTTAAATCATAATCTATATAATAACTTTCAATAAATGTTTCCATCTCCTGAATTGTCATAATGACTTGTTTATAATCTGGATTTGTTGGGAAATAATCTTGATAAAGTTTTAATCCATATAATTGTACCATATTATTGAAAAAATGGAATGAATAAATTTCTTCCCATGGATCAAAACTTTTAATATTCCAATGTGTTAAGATATATTTCACATCATATTGACAAATATCATTTAAGACTTGATCATTTTTATGGGATGAATCATTTGACTCAATTAAATATGTTAAGATTGAAATTAATCTTAATCCGGGACCATCAGTTTGTGGTCTGCCCCAATTTAAATCAAATTTAGTATTATTACAATAATATTTTGGTTCACCTAAACCTGACCAATTATCAACTGGAGAAAATTGTCCCGATGGGTTATTTATACGTTGTAACCAATATGAATTATTAATATAATCATGAATCAAATTATTATATAATGTATTATTTCTTTGTAATCCCGTAGAAATAAGATACAAAGCAGTAATTGCAGAATCTCTTGTCCATTGGAAAAAATAATTTGGTTTATAACGCGATGGAGAAGCAATGATGACTCCCTGTCCAATTTCATTTAAAGATGGTTTAAAATTATCTTGATTTATTGTTGAATCATTATTTCTTATATTTAATAATATATTATTATGAGAAAATTCAATTTCTTTCTCAATCCAATTATTAAATTTAATATTATTATTATAATTTAAATGATTAATTACTTGAATATTAGTTTGTGAAGTGAAATTTGAGATTATGATTGTATTATTATTATTGTTATAACTATCGATATTTTGTAACGGGTCCAAATTAGCCCCTGAAAACGGGATATATGAGGTTATAAATGATAATAGATGTGAAATTCTAACCATTGAGTGATACACTTATCTTATTTTGGTGTTGTTATTACTTATTTGTAAATTGTGTCATTTTGGAAAGATGTCACAAATGAAAAATATACAAATATTTTCTTTTATCGATCCCCTAAAAGAAAAAAATGAAGAGAGTTTAAAATATACCAGTTTATGACACCTCCAGGCTTCGAACCCACGCATCAAGAGAAAACGAGAAAACAGGAGTTAAGAAACAAAATTAACTCTTAAATCCTGACAGTGTGACAGGGCTCGTTACCAAAGGGGGAAACTCCGGGGAATTCTCCCTCCCCCCTCTTTATTCTCCAATATTAATATTTCATGCACCGAAATTGAAAACACAATACAATATACTAAATAAAGAAAGGATAATAGGGCCCTTGAAATCGGCACGTTTACGTCATGACTGGCTGCATGTTTCTATTATTATTAATAAAGTATTATTCTTATTGTCATTGTTATTATTGAAGGGAGAATATAAGAACTTATTATTTTCTGCGACCAGGGAATTAAAGGAATTAAGGTGACATAAACCCGTATTGTATTATTTACAAAGAAGCTCAGCAAACTCGAGAGTTCTAGATTCGATAATTATCATTAGATCAATTGATTCTCCCCTCACTTCTCCAACATTTTAACATTAACGTTAGCATTTCTTATCTTTTAGTGATGACTACCCCTGACACAATTAGTGTGTCTTTCTTCAAGTAGAAGACTCAATAATAGATTCCAGAAATTCACTCATCACATTCATTCAATAAATGATTTCATGACGATTTTCCTTGTCGAATCAATAAAATTTATGTTCCCTCAAGACTTAGTGCTTCTCTACATTAATTTCAACTTTTGCTGGTTCAAAGATTTTTTGAGTTTGGGTTGAATGTGAAGGGACACCAAAATAAGATATCTCTGATGATTCAAACTCCCTTCTCTCATCAAGGTATAAAAACTCAGAATATTCGTTGAGGTCTAATCTGAAGTTTTCTTATAATCTTCTTCTCCCTTCATCTTTTCATATCTCCAACTCTTAATATAATTTTTCATTTTTTGTTTTTTTTCTGTCTGTCACTTTATGTAAAGTATTTTCTCCAACAATATATATACTCAAAGAAACAAACAATAAAGTAATGAAACAAAGTATGTCTGAATATAAACCGTTTCATTTAGATTTAAATAAAATTAAATTACAAGAAAATAATCCAACTGATGATTATCAAAGATTATATTTCAATTCATTAATTCAAAATAATCAACATGATCTAACTTATAAGATTAATGAAGTAGATTATAAATCAAATATTGTTAATATATTCAACAATCCACCTTGGTTAAATGATATTAAACCGATAAATGAACCGGTAAAGGGCCGAGGGTGGAATAATTTATGTTGTTATGAATTTCATTTACCTGATGTTGTAGGAAATACTGAAATTAAACAACAAAATCTTATTGATAATACACAATTTGTCATTCCAGGTTTAATTATGACAAATGATTCTACAGATATTAATATATCAAGAAAGAAATCAGTGACTTCCAATGTTTCAAACTCAAAAAATAATAATAATAATAATAATACTAATGAAAAATTAGTTATTACAAAATCAAACAATGAGCCGAAAAATACAAAAGATAATAATAAATCGATTTATGATTTAAATATTGAAACAGGTAATATTTCATTATCAACAAACCAAAATTTGACTTCTTTAAAACAAACGTATGACATAAATTCAATACCAGATAATAATAGTACTTTAACTAAAAATCAACAATTTAAATTAACAAAATTAAATTATAATTCAAATGGTAATTCAAATTTAATTAATCCAAATAATTGTATCTTATGGGATAAAAATTCCGGATTTGTATTTTTAACGGGTATTTGGAGATTATATCAAGATATAATGAATGGATTAGGTTCAATGGAAAGAGTATCCATTATAAATGGTGAACCAATTTCAAATTCATTTTTTTTACAAAATCATTGTAAACAGGAATTGGATTATATTTTAAATTATGCCTTTTATGAACCAATCTCTTGGGATGGGAAACAAACAAGAAGAAGAAAAAGCAGTATTACAAATTCTAAAGCTATTAAGATTCAAAATAATAATAATAATAATAATAATAATGAAGTTAAGGTACCGGATGAAGTCCATTATGTGGATTTACATTGGAATAATTTATCCAAAGATTTGAAAAAATTAATCTTAACAGATTTTAAACAAACTCTAGAACAACAATATCCTGGTCAAAAATTCGAAAATTTAGATATGTCAACACATATTTTACAAAGAATTAGAGGTGGGTATATTAAGATCCAAGGAACTTGGTTACCATGGGAAGTAGCAAAATTAATTTGTGTAAGATTTTGTTTCCCAATCAGATGGTTATTGGTTCCATTATTTGGTCCAACATTCCCACAAGAGTGTGAAGATTATTATTCAAGTATCATGTTAAAGAATATGAAATTCATTCAACAGAGTTCAATTTTCATTAAAGATGAAGAGAAAGCAACAAAAAGAGCTGGTACGACAGGTCCAAATAAAACAAGACGTAATACTTATGGTGGTGTATCTTCAACAGCAACAACAACAACAATTTCCCCGAGACAAAGGAAGAAAAGACGGTCAGTAACAAATCTATCTCCTCCTATCAGTCCAACTACCAAAATACAAGAACATTCTCCAAAATCAAGAAAATTGGAAATGAAAACCCCACCCATGGTTTCTAATTTCCCACTACCACCACAACCACAACAGCCACAGCAACAACAGCAACAGCAACAATTGCCTTACCATATGATCCCAAATATTACAAGGAAAAGATCAAAATCTGATTTTGGTATTAACCCCAATATTAATTTTAATCCCATTTTAAACAATAATTTTCAACCATCAACCCTACCACCAATCACATCTGTATTTGAACAAATAAATCCATTTGATGTTCCTTTCTTAGCTGCTGCAAATAGTTTAATTAATGTTAATAATGGAGCACAACCATTCATGACCAGACCAAGATTAAATAGTCTTCCATGTCCAAGTGTCACAAATCCAAATAAGTTCTATAATGAAAACAATCCATATCCAACAGTCTCGACACTTTCAAACTTAGCAACTTTCTATAATACTGGTGGACACAGATATAGTTACCCTAAGAATTACATTCAACCAACCGTATTAGCATCTGGTGGAGGGGCAGATAGTCTGGGTATTAATTCAACTATGGCTAAGAGTTCAAGTTCCAACTTTACATCTTTTGGGTTCTCAAGTTCACAATCACGTAGGGGCAGCAATGCATTAAATTATCAATGGTCCTCTGGTATTAATGAATATGAAGAAAGTCTTCCAAGATCTGAAGTCACTATTTATAAAGAAAATGAACCCAAAAAATCTGAATCGACAAGAATAAAAGCAAAACAAAGTAAAAAGAAACATGGGACAATTATTTCTTCTACAAAATAATACTTTTCATTTATATACCTTATAATAACAGTCAAGTACTAATATTCGTTTGTTTCATTAACCCATATAATTTTTTATTTTATCTCGCTCCTTATATAATATTTTTTTCTACTTACTTACTCATTTCTAAAAAAATAATATAAAGTTCTCAAGTTATAATAGATTTAAACACCTTCATTAAAGGAAAAGATGGAAAGCGGTTGGGATCAGAAACCTAACTTGCAGAAGCAAAAAATAAATTCAATTGCTTTCACTCGGAGTTGAACCGAGGATCTCCACATTACTAGTGTGGCGCCTTACCAACTTGGCCATAAAAGCAGGAGAAAATGCTTTCACTCGGAGTTGAACCGAGGATCTCCACATTACTAGTGTGGCGCCTTACCAACTTGGCCATAAAAGCTTTATTTCTTGTTTTTTTCGAGAAAATCAAGAATATTTTCAGATTCCTAGTCAACCATGTGAATTTTTGATTTTAGGTCATATTTATAAGTTAATAGTAATTATTTTTCATTACTAAGCCCAATCTGGAATTTAAGAAAGATAAAGTTTAATTTAATAATGTTTTTGAAAGGATTTGAACCAAGGAGAGGGATTTTCCTCAAACTGACATTTAAATTTCTGCAAAGAAAATTATTTTTAAACTCTTTTATTAGATCTTGTTTTAGTATAGAATAAATAACCTAAGTTAAATTCATTCTTCTTTTTAGGAGTACGATCTAAATAAATATACGAGAAAAATCAAGCTTCAAATTTCAAAATTTACTATTTGTTTATTTTGTCACCCATAAATTTTATCTTTTCATTAGTTTCCACCTTTAAATTATTAAAATATATCTAATATTTTCGTAATGGACCAAAAATCCATTGTCGTTTTGAAACCTAATTATAAACATTAATAAGATTTTTCTATCATAAAATATATTATAAAACGTTACCAAAGAATTTCCTTTTCGATAAAGTTACAAATTTGTTATTTGTCTTTATAAATACCTAATTTTAAGTTTGCTTTCAAACATTTAAAAAAACATTTGGATATATCCTGGTAGTTATTCTGTGGGTAGAGAGATACTTAAAAGAGTCTTGAAATTTGCAGGGAAAAGTTATTCTCAAAAACACACTCTCTAGCGGGTTCTCAATTTCTCTTTATTTCTAATAAATACAAATTAAATATATCCAAATATATACCAACTTAATACTAATTTTAGCTTTTCAAAGAGTGATTCGAATAAAATTAACTGTAGAGTATAAAAGTTATAACTTTTAATTGTAATATCTGAAAAACTTCTTAGTTATAAGGCAGTAAAAAAAATAAAAAATAGTTGAATTGTCTCTAAACAAAACTTTATCTCTCCTCAAATCTGGTAAGATGTTTATAAATGATTGATTAATGTATTTTTTGCAATCGTCATTTGATCTAATCGCTCTTTAAAAATGAATCTTAAAGATTGAAATTTAAATATTGAAAAAAAATACATCAAAACGTAAGGCTTCAAGCTGTGTTTAAGAGAAAGCTTTAAAGATTCAACCTTCAAAGGATAGAGTAACATCTCAATACCAAGAATGGATTTTATTGACTTTCAAACATTTTCTGTTGTGGATACTACAACAAATGACGACGGTTCTTTACCTTCTCCAGGGCAAAGATTAAATTTATCGTCGACTGATAATTATGGAAATAACAACAATGATACCAACAAAGAAAACCAACAAAACAAGTTTGAACTTCCTGATCTATCAAACCTTAAGGGTGGTGATGGGAATAGAAGTGAATTGTCATCAAAGATGGCCAATTATGTTAAATTATCTATCAATGAGCTAAATATATCTAAAGATTCTGACAGCTCAGCAATGTCAATGGATACTGTTTCTTCTTCTAACGAGTTAACAAACAGGCCCATTGATGTTAATAAGTTACTGAACAATGACCAAAACACATTAGAAGCTACAAATCACGTTTTATCAAAAAAACTATCTTCTATTTTAAATGATCATAACATAAACAACTATCATCAAACAATTAAACTAAGGAAAGCTCTTGGTTTACTCGAAGACACTGCAGTTCCAAAAACCAATGACAATTCTGTAGAATTGGGTAAGGACACCCAATTTATGGTTCATAATCCAAATCACCTTGATGTCTCTCTAGATGTTGACAAATTAGTGTCTTCAGACTATGTTGGTATTTTAGCCAGAAAAACATTAAGGAATGATGTTGAAACAGAGCTTTTAAAAGAACACATCACCATTCTGGAAGATTTTAGACCTATTGTTAGAAGAATTAAAAGATTGTCAAGTTCAATTGAAAGTATCAAAAGCGTTAACGAGTCTCTTTTGGAAAAAGGAAAAAGAACAAATGAAACTACTTTTATAAACAATGTTGATACCCTTCGAAAAGAGATGCAATTGTTAAAGTTGAAGAAACAGATTTTATTAACTATTAAAGATAAATTTACGTTGAATCAAGTCGAGGACGATATTATTCAAAATGGTGGTATTAATGATGAATTTTTTGAAGTCGTCAACAAGATCGAATCAATCAGGGAAAGTTCCACATATTTATTGGCCTTAACTGATCCTCGTGCTGGGAATGCATTAATCACTAAACTTAATGTAAACTTAGAAACAATTAATAGGAAGGTTTTCAATCACTTACTTACTTTCCTTTATGATTATGGTTCAATTAGTACTGAAGAACTCCCAACTTATAGAAAATGTTTAGTTTACTTATCAAATGATTTAACATTCTTTGATACATATATCAAACGTGTTACAACTGAAAGATCTAAATTAATTTTGGATGAGTTTTTATCTCAATTTGATTTGAATATCAGAGATAAAAAACCAATTGTTTTAAATGCACATGATCCAATACGTTACATTGGTGATGTTCTCGCAAGTATTCATTCGCTAATTGCCAATGAAGCTGACTTTATTAAGATTTTATTTTGTTTCCAAGATGATGATACTATTCAATATGAATCAATCAATAAAGATTTTTTGAAGGGTTTAGATACAAAGCTTTTGAATGAAATTGTTCAATCTTTAGCTAATTCATGTAGAATTCGTGTCGAACAAGTTGTTAGATTTGAAGAGAGTTGTGTTGTTGATTTTGAAATTGTCCAATTATTGAAATTGTATAAGTTAATGTTCGAAAAGAAAAATATTGACGCCAATAATAATTTGGTCATCAATCTTGAGAAGCTTACTGCTGTTGCAAATGAAAAGATCGAAGAATATTTTGTCAAATTTGTTCAACAAAACGAAACTACCAAATTAGAATACAATTTAAACTCAGACCTTCTCCCACCAGATTGGTTGTCTGATTATTTAAACAAACTTATTGAATTTTTTGAAATATATGCAAAGAACAGTAGTATCCAACAATATGATGGTGACGAAGAAACATGTGATAAACAAGATACGATAACTGACGAGTTTATTGTCAAGACGATCAAAGAACCATTCCAAAAGATATTAATTAGCCAATTACGAACTGCTTTCCCATTAGCCAAGAAGAAAGAAGAAGTTAAAACAACATTTTTAACGGTTTTAGTCAATTGTTTTGATCTTATCAAGACTAGACTTCAAATCTTCTCAGATTCTATCTTTAGCAAGAGTGATAAGATAAAACAAATTTATGTTGATATTGAAAATAAATTGGATACCTCCTTATCAACTCTTCAAGAATTACAAATCAAATTATTATTTGAAAAGACAGGATTGGGATTATACAATAATTTGTTAAACATGATTTTCCCGATTGATCAAGTTCAAGACGAATTAGATTACGACATGTACTTATCCTTGAACGATAACGATTTAATGAACCTTTCCACCATCAATACTAATGTTCATCTAAAGTTGAATGAATTTTTACCTCAAGCATTGACGGAATTACAAGAAACGTTGTTATTTAAACTTGCTTCTCCAGAAATTGCCGATAAGATTTGTGAAGCATGTTTCAGTAAAGTCTCCAAATTTTACTCTGTTTTTAGAAAAGTTTTAGCTCATATCAACCCATCTCACGAGGAAGAGGTTTATAATATTTTAAATTTCACGGAAGATGAGTTCAATATTTTACTTGGTATTGATGAGAATAATTAGAAATAATAGAGTACTTATCAAGTAAATAAAAAGAATAAATATTATTAGATAGATTATGAAATAAATAATTCAATAAATAAAGTTGTAATAAATCAATAAACTATATTGATTCTAATCATCTTTTTTCTTTCCTTCTTCAAACAAAAAAACATGAAGGACCTAAATTGAATAGAAAGAGTATAGTTATTTCATGTTACATTGTGGGTTTAATCTTTACCATGCGCTGGTAATTGACCACGACCATAACCATTTGTTTCATAATAGTCCATTGGATAATAGTCTTCATTGAACATAACATCCTTACCCATTAACACATTCGCTTCATATGGAGTCAATAGAGGTTTGTTAAAAGCATACCCCCAATCAATAGATAATCTAGGACAAGCTACTTGAACAAAAGCATCAATTTCATCGAACATAGATAGTTTTTGTGGAAAGATTTCACTTAAAATAATCTTCACTACAGTTTTACCAGCGGCCAATAAATTTTTTTCCATTCTATCCACAGTAGAAACATTACCTTGTCTACCTAAAGCACCTAAGATTAAACCAAAAACTTTACCTCTTCTAGCAGTTTCAATGGCATCACTTCTGACATGAACTAATTGTTTTTGATCATAACCTTCTCTAGTGAACTTTCTATTATATGGGTCATATCTATAAGCTGGAATAGACGGATTATGTATCATAGCAGATTCTAAATGGAATCTACCATCACCGATAAAGACCATAGCATCAATTTGATTCTTATCTAGTCTTTCTGAAGTACAACCTAACACTTCACCTCTTGATAAAGGTTTAATTTGAGGAGGTATAATATATAACATATGTTCTTCATCTTGTAATAAAGTATCTTTAATACTGTGAACAGCAGGGTTAAATTGAATGGTACCAAAAGTAGCAATTCTGGACCCCTTTGGAAAATTCTTTTGTAAAGTCTTTATAATATGATTTTCATTAATATTAATAGTCACAAAGACATATAACACTTTAATGGTAGTAATATCGATTGGAACTAAACATGAATGAGCATAATGAACAATAAAATCACAATCTAAAGCTCTAGCGGTGAAATCGTCGATACAACAGGCACCATAGGAAACATCACCCATCACTACTGTTTCAACACCACAAAATTGTTCTAAGATATCACTAATGACTAAAGAATATATTAATAAACCTTCTGGCATTTGTAAAGCTACTCTCTTGGCACCATGTTTCTTAATATTCCAAATTGTCTTATGAATTTCGAAGTTATAATTAGAAGGCAATAATTTGACGGCATCGTTAAGGTCTTTATCTTCTAAAATTTCATCAGGAATATGAGTAATAGTTCTACGAGAAGCAGCAGTCTTACTTCTAGGTTTATGAACAACCTCGTTACCTGTTTCATTTTCAGTAGATCTCTTTGTAGTGGTCCCTTTCCCATTCAAATTCTTGGAGCCAACAAATCTTCTTCTTGGGGCCTTACGTTCTTTAGTTTCTTCTCCGTTAGACATCTTTAAATAATTACTTCTTCGCACTGGGCCAGTTAAGACTTGGATATCTAGACTACCAATTGAGAGTAAATATACAGTTTGGGGTATAATATAAACCTCTTCTATATATATACTAATGGGGGGTATTCTAGTTGGTCCACTAATTAATAATCAATTCCCAAATAATTTTTCATTTTGAGATTTTTTGCGATGAGCTTTCTTGAAATTTTGAAATAAACAAAAAGTTGGAATTTCTTGAATTGAAGGTTTTGGACAAGATAACTTGATCTTTAAGAAGGAAGTAGTAGACATACTACAGAAGATTACAGGTTAAGGCGCGGGGTTGTAATATAATTAAGTTTACTAGAAGCCTGTTTTATTTTTTTCTAAGAGTTCAAATCACGTTAAAAATGAGTGGTTTGATATATAAATCTGCCTTTAGATTACCAATACGGCTTCCCTTAAGTATTCGTATAGTCAACATTACGACAAGACAATATAGTACAGTTGATAGCAGGTCTAACAATAATGCTATATCAAGAAGGAAAGAGGAGGTATTATACCAAATGGGTCAAATAATAAGAACATCCAGTTTTAAAGCTAATCAATCGGGAAAAATTCCTAATTATGATCAAGATCTGAGTTCATATCTTAAAAGATGTAACGATGCAAATAATTTAAAGGAATTTGATGGTGTTAATTTACCCTCTGAATTTGGTTTGAATCAAAATATTACCATAGATCGCACTATTGAAGAAGAATTACAATTAATTTTATCTCATTTTCAGGCTCCAATTGATTTTGCATTTGGTTATGGATCTGGTGTATTCAAACAAAATGGATACGAAGGTGCAGTCAGGCCGCAAATTGATCTAATCCTTGGTGTTAAAGATCCTGTGAAGTTTCATGAAATTAATATGAGGCAAAATCCGAAACATTATTCATCTTTGAGATGGTGTGGTCCAATAATCATGTCTCGTTGTCAAGATATCGGTGCTGGTATATATTTTAATCCATTTGTCACTATTGCAGGACACGAGGTTAAATATGGTGTTGTTTCATTAGATCGAGTGATTAGAGATCTTTCCACATGGGATAGTTTTTATCTCGCCGGTAGATTACAGAAACCTGTTAAGATCTTAAAGGAGAACAATGCTATTAAATATTGGAATCAATTAAATTTGAAAGGTGCCGCTACTATTGCCAAATATTTATTAAAGGGTAAACACGGTAAAGCCAAAGAAGAAATAGAATTTAATGAATTTAATTTTTATAAGAAGATAACAGGATTAAGTTACCTGGGAGATATTAGATATACACTTGGAGGCGAGAATCCAAATAAGGTGAACAATATTATCAATCAAAATTTCCATAATTTCCAAATTTATTATAAACCAATTTATCAAGATGTCATTTTAAATGATAAAGATTATTTACCATTAGGTTATACCATGGATAATTGTTTAAAGACTTTAGAAAGACATATTAGAAGAACAAGTATATCACAAACTTTAAAAGGTATTTTGACGGCGGGAGCCACCAAATCAGTTAAATATGCTTGGAATAAAAAAATGAAAGTTTGGAAGGGGAAATGATAATAATAATGATAAAGATATGAAGACTATTTATATGTAAATAATAAGAACAATATTAAAGTTGTGTACTTTTTAATAAACAAAATATTGATAAAAATGATGTATTAATGTATTAAATTAAATTATATTAAATTATAAAGTATATGCATAGGTATGATGAGAGGGGGAGGGGTATGAGAGAGGTGTAATGTAGTTAGGGCCTTAGAAAGATATTCTCCTGTTTAACAATCGTTTAATAATCTGTTAACAGAACTTGAATGTTGATATCTATGTTGTGTTGGTTGTTGATATAATGATAATTTAATTGGACTATCATTACCTTTGGTACTACTACTTTCACTACAAGTATCGTTATTTGCATTGTTTAGATTATTATTAATATTATTTGGAGTATGACCCCTACTTTCATTAGCACGTTGATCAATGACGTTTAAATCGATGACACCAAATGATGGGATCACTGTTGCAGATCTTGTACGCCTATGAATCTTTTTTTGGATATTATTACCACTTGAAGATCTTACTGGGAATGGCCTTTTTAAGATGTTATTATTATTATTATTATTATTATTATTATTAGTATTATTATTATTTGGGCCATTTATCAAAGGTAAAGTAGAATGTATTGGAGAATTATTTGTTGTATTATTAACAACAATACTTGGTCTCTTACTTGTTTCAGGACTATTTCTTGTTGAAGTGTTTGATTCAGTAGCATCTTCATCAAAATTTAATATTGATGTCATATTTGTGGGTATAGAAGAATTTAAAAATTTATTCATAGTAGGAAGAGATAAATTACGATTATGTGTACTTGATGAAGTGTTAGTTCTATTCATGGCAGAGGGTAATTTGGATTTTAATGGTGAATCTAAATCTGTAACTTCTTCCTCTTTTATTGTGATTGAATCTGATAAAGCTGCTACTGCATTAGCACCAATTCTAGCAGGAGAATTTGTTCTTCTATGGAATGTCCGTCTGTCTGATTGCAAGTTATTATTACTTGTATTAGTGTTAGCTTTTAATGGATCAGTTTGTGGGAATTTATATGGAGAATTAAAATTTGATGTTACGATGGGTCCATTCCCTTTATTATTATTTGTTTCTTGTGCTGGTGGAGTCTTTGATTGTTTTTTATTATCCAATGTAGAGACATCGTTATTAACTAGATGAATTAAATGTTGTGGTGGGACACCATATCCCTTCGCAAATTTCAACATTTCTAAACATTTGTCCATATTTGCTAACTTATAGTATTGTTGTTTTGTCTTTTCTTGTTCAATTTTCAAATCTATGGCACGTACCAAAGTAGATTCCGGTAATTCATTGGACTCATTCATGACATCAGACACTTGTGGTCCAAAGATGATTTCTAATAGAGATGAACGCCTAGTGTGACTAGATCTCTTTGGTTCATTAAATTTATCATCCATTCGAGGTTAAAACAATTTCTTCTTTCTGTTGAACCTTATTCTCGTTTATTAATAATTAATTGGAAAATATAACAGCCAAATTGTACTGTATGTTTATCCTTTCTTCCCTCTCTTTTGCAAACTATCCTTTAACTGTTTCTTGACAAACTGTATATCTTTAAAAAATCCCACAAATATTTAGAATTTGCCAAGTTTCAATTCCTCGAGTAGTGTTGTTTGCCCTTTTGGGAGGCAGTTTCCTGTTTGGGCGATAGAGGTTGCAGGTCCGACTTTCCTAATTGGGACGTATCCATACAGAATATAATAAAAATACTGATAATGATAGTTTATACTATATTTATGATTTATACAATTATTTATATCTTACAAGGGATTAAACAGTTTCTTCTTCAAAGACAGTTTCAATTGGTTTTTCCATGAATGAAGCATGAGAAAAGACAGTGAAACAAGAGGCACCAATTAACCATAACATAGAAGATATTGGAGAAGCAATGAACCCCAATGGGATGGCCACACAAAGCAAACCAGTGT
Source organism: Monosporozyma yasuniensis (assembly GCA_030558655.1). Classification (NCBI taxonomy): domain Eukaryota; kingdom Fungi; phylum Ascomycota; class Saccharomycetes; order Saccharomycetales; family Saccharomycetaceae; genus Monosporozyma; species Monosporozyma yasuniensis. The sequence continues at coordinate 21,831 of JAKTQC010000040.1, read as the reverse complement.
ATAATTGTGAAGTCTTAATTGGACCAAATGGAGTAATTAAATCTTCACCTTGTAATTTATTAATACCCATAATACCACCAATGACAAAGATAATAACAAATAAAAGTAATAAATTGGTTAAAAGTGTGTAAAGAGATAAACAACCAATGATTAAAGCATAATTGGAACTATAATATCTTAAATTATAAGACACTCTTTGTTGTAATTCAGAGAAATTTTGAGGCTTAGAGACTTGTCTCACATTGAAAAATTCTTGTGGTGGACGTAAAGAAGAAACTTTACTTCTTAAGGATTCTACTTGAGCCTTAATATTATCTATGGATAAATTTTGACTGAATTGAGAGAATTGCTAGTTAAAAAGAATAAAATAGATTTGTTAGTTAGTAAAAAAAAAGGTGTCATTGAAAATTAAAATCAAATCAGAATGGAAGGCTTAAACATACGGCAATGTTGTTTAGATTGTTCATAATTGTGTATTGTGTGTGTGTATATATATGACCTGGAAGTGTGGGGACTTGTAATAGAGAAATCTGGGAACAAAACATTGCTTCACAAAGCAAGACTAGATTAAATATCAATTGGAAAATTTTGAATCGTTGTTTGTTTTTTTTGCAGCAAAAGCAAAGAAAATTTGAAAGCGACACGTAAACTTTTGGCGATACGCGTGTTTTGAACACATTTGTAGAGATAGATAGACAAGCATCCCTGGCATATCTGAACCTGGTGTGTGTGTGTATGTGTGTAAGGTTGTGGAGGCCGAGTTGACAGCTCATACTTTAGTAAGAGTTTTTAATTGAAATTGTTATTAAAGAGTCGTAATCATATAGTATATAATGTAAGTTCTATTTATAGTTAGAGATAACAAAAGGCAAAGAGAGAGACAGAATTATTATAAACCCAAATCTTGTTTGACTAAAGATTTGCAAATTGGATGGTATGAATCTTGAAACTTTTCAAAAGTCTTGATGGCTAATTCACGATCCACAGAATTTAATAATCTATAACCTGGTCTCACAAATTTCATTCTACCAACAGTACCCAACCAATTAGCTAAATCACCATAATATTCTTCTAAATGAGCCATAATCTTAAATTTAAACACTTTAGCAATGACTTCGGCATTTTCTGATTTAACTAATTTTTCAGTATTATAAATAGATAATAAACATTTAGCAACATCTTGATATTTACTCCAATCAAATTCACCAGTCAAATTATGACCACCTTGAGTTAAAGTTTCTAAGAATAAAACAACTTGGTTAGCGTTAAAATCTTTAATATCATTTTCATTAAAAGCAACTTTAAAATCAGCATCTGATTTTGGTGCAGTTTCAATCCATTTATTAGCTAGACTATAAGCGTGATCCGCTAAAGAAGTATCAAATTGTGGTTTTGGTGGCATGCCGGGTTTAAATAACCAAGTTTCCCAATCCACACTATCCAAAATATCTCTCTTTTCAGAGAAAAATTCGAATAATGTATCTAAGAATTGGAATGTATCTAAAGATTGTTTAGCGAATTTATTAAAATAATGTTTAATAAATGGATCAAATTCTTTTGTACCACCAACTAAATTTTCTAGATAAAATAATAAATTGAAACCCTTTTCATATGGAACCGAAGAGAATGCTTCATCTGGATCACAACCATCATTAAGACATTGAACTAATGTAGAAAATCTATCTGGATTTCTCATTGAATCAATAGAATTTTGTAAATCATTCCAACCAATTAAAGCACTAAAATGTCTCGTCGAATCACCATGGATAGCGCCAGTAATACGTCTTTCTAAATAAACGGTCCAACCTTCATTTAACCAAAAATGATTCCATGAACAATTAGTGACTAAATTACCGGACCAAGAATGAGCTAATTCATGAGCAATAACATCAATATTACTCTTATCATGTGCAATTAAAGTTGGTGTTGCAAAAGTCATATTTGGTGATTCCATACCACCATATGGATATGAATCAACATTAATTAAGATATCATATCTACCCCATTCATATGTTGAAACGATATTTTCAGCAGTTTCAATAAATTTTTCAACATCATTATCAAATTCCCATTGTGCTTCTTTTAATCTAAATGGTTCAGTATAAACAGCAGAACGTGGACCAATTGGAGCACTAACTAAATCACCAGAAGCAATACCAATTAAATAAGCTGGAATTGGTGTTAGTTGATCAAAAGCAAATCTATATTCGGTACTCGTAATGGCTTCATTAGCAGATCTACCAGAGAAAACTATAGGTAATGGAGAACTAATCTCAACATAAAAAGTAGATTTAACAGATGGAGTATCAAAACATGGGAATAAAGATCTAGCATGGATGGCTTCTAATTGAGAGAAAACATATGGTTTACCAGAAGTTTGTTTAGCGTTTAACCATTGTAAAGCGGTACATTTATCAGTAGTTTCGAAGTATAAAGTTAAATCGAAATCATCTTCAATTTTTTCATCAGTTGGTGGGGTGACAATTAATTGAGAACCTAATGGTTCTTCTCTTGGTTTAATAACAAAGTTGGCCGCGATTCGCGTATTAATAACAGCTTTACTAACGTTTAAATATGAGGTATCTAATTTAATTTCACTAACGTCTTTATTTAATTTAGTCAATTGATATGTAACAGACCCACTGAAAGTTTTCTTTTCAAAAGAGATGGTTAAGTCTAATGAAGTATGCTTGATTTTAAAATCACGATAATTGGACAAAGTAGAATAATCGAATTCAGGAGATTGTTTTGGTCTCCTGGATTCTAAAAAGGGTGTTAATTTCATTGGAGTAGACATAAATCTCTTAGCAATCAATGGATGGATAACTTTACCTAATACAGTCAATGACAAAACAAGAGAACAATTCTTCACTATTTCAGCCATTAAAATGTTTTGACCTTCTTATATTCAAACCTTTCAGAATAACCCTTTGGCTTTATTTATCAGTTTATTTGTCGAGAAATTGCGATTTCCAGTAAAAAATCAATGTGAAATTTCACTGAAAAAAATTTTTTATAGTAGGAAAGACAATAGATCATTGACACATTTTTTATGTGTCGTTTTGACGATGGCAGTAATCTTGCGTTTTGCGGTTGTGTTTGTTTATTAAGAGTCGTCACATGTTATATGAGTGCCAGTAAAATGTTTTTAATCATTTGAAACCAAGAAGTTATGTTCAATATTGATCCCATGGCAATGGAATTTGATGGTTGCAGCACATTTGATAACAATTGCCATTTATAAAATGAAACCATGGTCTTACGTGTTTGTTCTAGAAACAATATAAGTGTTTGTAGGATGTAATGGAGTGTAATTGTGATTATTATGAGTGTGATGATCGATTTTACCCAGTTATCTTTGTAATTTTGATATATATAGTGGTAACACTTAACACAGCGAGTTTTCCATATATTGAGGCGACCAACTCCATAACTTGTATCTACTACACTCGCCGACTTCTTCTTGGCCTTGAACGTATTGTTAAATCTAGTGGTAAGTTTCATCTTCTTTGACCTATGTTGTTCTTTCACTGTTGATTTGAACCAAGTGGGACTCATAAGTGTCTCATTCCCATTTTTCTCTGCTATCTTTACCAACCAATTAACCATATTGTGTTGTCGCAATTGTATACTTCTTTTACTTACCCCTGTGTAGCTCTAGCTATCTTTTCATAGTCATCTCTAATACATTTCATTACACTCTACAAACAAAATAAACGCAGCATTTAAAAACAAATAAAAAAACCCCTGGCCCACCACCCGTATTTTTAACCCTAATAACTTACCGGCCCTCACCTCAATCAGCCCCAACCCTATATTCCAGCCTTTCGAACTTTTTTCCTCAAAATTTGAAATTTCCAAAATTTAGAAAAGCACAGAAAATCGCATTCAATGAGCAATAACAAACAAATAAATACAACAAGTTGAAAAGACAAATATTTACTTTATTCAAGACAACCACATATCAAGACTATAGGACTATTTACTTTACATATATTGAATTAAGATAAAGTTTATATTATTCATATACCAAACCAGGACACTTTTTAGTTTGAAATAAAAAATTAAAAAGGCTCATTTAATACCCATATTTTAAATAAGGAAGGGCATCTATAGACCGTTCTATTAACAAAAAACCAACAAACATAACTACATTATTAATATCAATCGATAATTATTTATAGTAACATAAGGATGTCAAACCATAACACTATGACCTCTGCGGTCTCAGAAATGAGATCTCAACAACAAGCTAATTTACAACAATTACAAAATTTACAACAACATACAAGAAGTTTGACCTCAAATACTGCTGATTATTATTTCACTCAACATCAATTACAACAACAACAACAGGCTCAATTAGCCCAACAAGCTCAATTGCCTCAGCAACCGCAACAACCTCAAATGCCCAATTCTAGTAATACCACTTTACAACAACAACAAGCAACCCAAGCTTCTATTAATACTACGCCACTACCGAGTAAAAATTCTCTTACTTCGACACATATCACCACTAGAAATTCATTACAAAGACAACGGGCCACTCAACAACAGGATCCAAGATCTCCATTAGTAGTAATGATTCCAACTAATGCACAACCAACTGATATCCTTGCTGCAAGATTTTCTGCTTGGAGAAATGTTATTAAGTCATTATTAGTATATTTAACAGAAATTGCCTCAATTCAAGATGAAGTGGTAAGACAACAATTAAGGTTGGCACATTCTATTCAATTCCCATTCTTTGCAATTGAAAATCAATCACAACCAAGTTCAAGTGATGATAAAGCTATCAATAAATTCTTTTTACCTTTAGGAAATGGGTCTATTCAAGATGTTCCAACAATTTTAAATCAATATCATGGTACTTTAGCGTCTGTTGCTTCAAAGGCATCGAAGGAATTAACTAATGAAGTGATCCCAAGATTAGAAGAATTAAGAAGAGATTTATTAGTCAAGATTAAAGAAATTAAATCCTTACAATCAGATTTTAAAAATTCTTGTTCAAAAGAATTACAACAAACTAAACAAGATATGAAACAATATATGGATTCGTTAAAGGAATCAAGATATAATGCACCAAAACAAGATCCATTTTTAAATAAATTGATTTTAGATAAACAAATTAAGAAACAAATTATGGAAGAGAATTATCTACATGAAGCATTTGATAATTTACAAAATTCTGGTGCAGAATTAGAGAAAGTAGTAGTGATGGAAATTCAAAATGCAATGACTATTTATGCAAGATTATTAGGACAAGAATCTCAATTAGTATTTGATATCTTAATTTCAAAATTAGATTTGGGGTTTTTCAACAAAGATGCACAATTTGAATGGGATAACTTCACTTCAAGAGATCCAAATTTTGTTTCACCAAATTTACCAATGAGAAAATATAAAGAAATTGTTTACAAATATCAATTTGATCCTATGACATATGAAATTAAATCTGGATTCTTAGAAAGAAGATCAAAATTTTTAAAATCATATTCAAAGGGATTCTATGTCCTATCACCAAATTTTCTTCATGAATTTAAGACTGGTGATAGAAAGAGAGATTTAGTTCCCGTTATGTCATTGTCATTAAATGAATGTTCCGTTGCCGAACATTCAAAGAAGGATTCCACAGAACATAAATTCATCTTACATGCTAAACAAAATGGGATTATTCATAGAGGTCATAATTGGGTTTTCAAATGTGATTCATACGAATCAATGATATCTTGGTATCATAATATCAAAAAATTTACATCATTTAGTTCCAATCAAGAAAAGACCAAATATATTATTGAAAAATATCATTTGGGTAAAGATGGTAAACCTAAAATTCCAACTAATAGCTCTACAAATAAGTTAACAAAGACTGCCAGTAATCAAACCTCCATTTCTACTACCATTGGCACTAATAGTAGATCTAGATCCCATACTCAAGATTTGAGAAATAGTAGTTTTTCGATTAATCGTTCTAGTATAATAAATGATGAAAATATGTCTACATCTACCCCAAGATTGGATAATACTACACATACAAATACAACGTCATCAATTCCTGATACTAATGATTCACAAATTCAAAATGCTATTCCAAGTTTCTTGGTTGAGACTGTGGATCAAAATCAAAATGAAAATGAAAAGTGAGTTTAAACCTCTTCCATTTTTTTTATTTCTTTCCCAAATGGGAATTTGTAATAATAACAATCATAATATTTTACATTAATCTAACAAAACACACATAGTTGCATATCACAGATAATTCCAAACGTCTGAATTGTCATTTATAATTTTATTTCCCCTTCAAACAAACAACATTTCTTCATTTCATTTCATTATTATTTTTAAAATCTTTTATAATCATAATATAACATATCTATTTCATTTTATATTTTTTTTTATCTTAATATCATTTTTTAAATAATCTATACTTCCTTTATCTTTTATGAATTATTTATTGATCCTTTTTCTCTAATCCATGCAAGACAATATCTGTCCATGCAACATCAAATTTCTCATCAGAAAATTTATCTAATGCCTTCTTTTCACCCAATTTAGATTTGGTGAACTTGGAATCATTATCTAATGTTTCAGTTAAAAGGAATAATTTATCTAGAGTAGGGAATTGTTCACCTCTAGATTTAGTATAATCTGGATCAGATGGATCGACAAAAAAATAACCAATTTCTTTATCCACAATATCTAAATATGGACCAGCAGAAGCATGAACTAATGCAATTAAACCAGCAGCAATATATTCCACGACAGCAATACCAAAATGCTCATTCCACATACCATTAATACCATAAGTAGAATTAGATAAATGTTCTTTCACTTCAGCATAAGAACAATCGGTGATAAATTCAATATTATCTTCAGGAATGTCAAGGGATCTAACTTGCTTTTTCAATTCAGACACATAATCTTTATCACCTTGAGAACGAGTAGAACCAATGAATCTTAATCTTAATAATTTATCTGTATTGGTTTGATCACGATCTTTTAAGTATTGAGCATACGATTGAATAATTAAATCATGTCTCTTTTCTGGACGGAATTGAGCTAACACGACACCAATATTTGAGCGATGGTCAATAGAAGTGAAATTGTTTACTAACTTTTCAGTAGAACACGGTGGATAAACAATTGATGAATTAGCTATAGTCCAAATCTTATTAATATGATTGTTAGTCCAGGTAGAATTAGTAGTGGCAATAGTAACATAAGTACCCACATGCTTATAATAACACATAAATAACTTCCAATAATAATACTTCAATCTATTCTTAAAAGTTAAATTGTTTTGTAATTTATCTAACATATCAGATGAGATGACAGGGAAATGTGTGTAGGTAACAATTGGAATTCTTAAAAGATGAGCTACCCATGGATAACCAAATGGATAACCCATAGTATCACACCAAACATCAGGCGGACATTTCAAAATAGCTTCAACAGTTAAAACCACAGAGCCAAAAGCTTGACCCACTAAAGTGAAATGTTTCCAGGTGTTACTATCGACTAACCATCTTTTCTTTAAATAAATAAACACAATTCTAGAAGTATCCAATTTATAATCAAATTTTAACATAACACTATCCAATATTTGTTTTGGTGACGCTTCGACATCACCAGTATAAACAATGGCAACATTATTTAAATCATGATTCAAAGTAGTTTCTACCGCCTTCCATAGCACTTTCTCACCACCACCAAATGCATTACAATATGGATGGAAAAACCCGTATAAAGTCCTCTTATTATGATGATCACCACTAGATTCTAATTTACTTTCATCATTGAAAGAGGTTAACTTATCCATGACAACTTTCAACTCTTCTTGATCGTCACGTAATGTTTCAAAACCATCAATACCTTTAAAATTAGTGTATACAGTCAATTTAGATCCCCAGTGGGAGATCAAACGAGATCGAACAGCACCAGTTTTAAGATAACCAAATGGGAACACCGCCTTTGGATTATTTACCCATTGCAGTAATTTGGATCCATACCCTTGGCCAGGCTTTGCTAAAGTTCTTCTAGCAGAATGAGTTCTTAAGAAAACCAACCCAAGAGAAAAGGCTGTTTGCAATAACAGTATCACTGACACCCAAAACATCATCTTAATACAACAACTGAATCGGGGTTTAACTTATATTTCTGGTATACTATCCATTTGTTTCACTATAAATTGACTTGTTCGATAATCAATTTTCAAATTTGTCATATTCTGAGAAATCGATAATTTCAGTAAAAGGCATCGATTATCAAAGATTGACATATCAATATATAAACAACTTCCCTTTCAGATAAGAAACAAACATACAATCAACAACTGTTAGTAAACCAACAATGACAGTCAACAAAAAAGATGAAAAGAAACATGTAAGGATGGTTCATCTTGAACCCAGCAACACAGACCATAAAGGTAACAAATTATTACCCGCATTTCAAAGGAGACCCCTAAGTGACACACCAGTAGTCACAACGCTAAATACACCAACTAGATCTCAGGAAACTACTCCATTTGAATCTCCAGAGAATACAACAGTATTTATTAACCCAGGACATGGCAGATCCATTGAAGATCATCATGAGGTTGTAGAAGGAGAAAGAGAAATTGAAAGGCCGCTCAATGTCTCAACTTCCACCGCCACTGTTCTCCAGGGAGAAGAGTCCTCTGAATCCCCAAACAATAAATATAAATACAAGAGAGTGACTAGATTTCCAAATACTTTGGATGTTCCAGGTTTAACAAGGTCCAAGACCTCACCGGATGGGATCATTTCCAAAGAGGAGGCAGGTTCTAAATTAGTAATTATCATGGTAGGGCTACCAGCCACCGGGAAATCTTTTATTACAAACAAGTTATCACGTTATTTAAACTATTCTATGTATTATTGTAAAGTATTTAATGTGGGTAACACAAGAAGACGTTATGCTAAGGAGCATGGAATTGGTGATCAAGATTCCAACTTTTTCGATCCAAAGAATTCACAGGCAAATTATCTTAGAGATAAATGGGCCATGGATACTCTAGATGAATTAATTGATTATTTGTTAGAAGGCAATGGTTCAGTTGCTATTTTTGATGCAACAAATTCCACTAGAGCAAGAAGAAAGATGTTGGTGGATAAGATTCAATCTAGAAATGATCAATTAAATATTTTATTTTTGGAATCAATTTGTACTGATGATTCTGTTGTAGAATCAAATATTAGGTTAAAATTGTTTGGTCCAGATTATAAAGGGAAAGACCCCGAGGATTCATTAATGGATTTTAAACAAAGATTGCAAAATTATCTAGATGCATATGAAACCATTGAAGATGACGAAGAAGTACAATATATTAAGATGATTGATATTGGTAAGAAGGTGGTATCATATAATATTGAAGGTTTTCTTGCTTCACAGACCGTTTATTATCTGTTAAATTTCAACCTTTCTTATAGACAAATTTGGATTACAAGAAATGGTGAAAGTGAATTTAATATGAGTGGTAGAATTGGTGGCGATTCACCATTAACAGTGAGAGGTGAAAAATATTCTAAAGCATTATACAAGTTTATTGATAAACAAAGACAATTACTTTATGAAGAAGAACTAAAACAATTTGAAGAAGCTAAAAGAAATCAAAAATCTCCAAGTACAGTCTCAACTACAAATAAGAAATTAAAAGGTTGTCATATGTTTAAAGATTTTTTTGTTTGGACTAGTATGCGTAAGAGAGCCATTCAAACCGGTAAATATTTTGATGTTAACGAATACCCATTAAAAGAGATGAAAATGTTAGACGAAATTAACGCAGGCTTATTTGAAGGTTTAACATATCAAGAATTTGAAGATAATTTCCCTGTGGATTTTGAAAAGAGACAACATGATAAATTGAAATATAGATTTCCTGGGATTGGTGGTGAATCATACCTAGATGTTATTAATAGACTAAGAACTGTGATTACTGAGATGGAAAGAATCGAGGATAATGTTTTAATTATAACACACCGTGTTGTTGCCAGAGCCTTATTAGGTTATTTCATGAATTTAGGATTCCAAAGCATCACCGAATTAGATGTCCCATTACATTGTGTATATTGTTTAGAGCCTATGCCATATGGTATACGTTGGTCCTTGTATGAATATGATGAAGAGACAGATGATTTCCATAAAGTTCCACAATCTGAATTAAATGTTACCAGAATTAAACAGATAGGGTTAGTCCATAAGGAAAAACACTACTCTTTGGTTCCAACTGCACCATCAAGTAGAACATCATCAATGGCTTCTGTTCATTTGGCTTCAAACAAAAGTAGTGATGGATCCAATAGTGACACCACAGGCCAACCCAGCCTATTATCTAGTGAGTCTCCAACTATCGGCCCGTTGGTCAATAAACCAATGAATCCATTGCGTTCAATTAGTATCTTAGAAACCGGAAATGATCGTCTAAGCACTAGATTGCCTGTTAGGTCATTTAATTTACCAATAACGGCTTCTGCGTTATTACAAAATGAAACTACTGTTGGTCCCTTAGTTGGTATCCCGCTTCATCCAACTATAACAAATACTAGTAACACCAGTGCCAAATTTAGATCTCCATCGCCAGTTTCTATTATTTCTTCAACTGACTCTGCATCATTTAAGGGCCAAGGATCTGGATTGGTGGATGACAATGTTGCCAGTAGAGAAACTTTGCAAAACTTGGAACATTTGCAAGGTGAATTTGATCAATTGAAAGTATCTAATACCCAAGTTTATGAAAGATTAAATAAAAATGAACAAACCCAACACACCGAAACACAAAACAACCTGTAAATACAAACAACAAACCAAAGTGTCCTATAGACCTTGGCGTGAAGGGAAGCTTTTATCAATTTATCTATCTACATATATATTTTTATATTTTATTTTATTATATTCTACCATTGCTTTATAAATCTGGGGAAAACAATTGTATACAACTTTCCCAAAGCACAACTACTTATTGATATACTGACTATCCATCGAAAAACTACCACAATTGAGCGTGTTTCTTACTGTATATATTCGGTTTCTACCTTAAATAGTTGTACAAATCCGGGTAATTGCTCTTAATTTCATGTTTTGAACAACGAAACGAAAAGTGGAAACTTTGAATGTTTTGATATTTAATTCACTAACAAACTTTAAGTGTTTGATCGGTTAAGATTCTCTAAAGTAACATAGCAATACAGCCTCTTTTACAACTTTAAAAAGTGTCAATTGGATTGGAAAAATTTGTATAAAGACATTGTTACAAGTCAAAAGATCAAAAACTCGCTATGTCTCACCACAAGAAACGTATTTATCCACAAGCTCAATATCAAGTTCAACAACAACAATCTGGTAGTCCTGCCATTGGTGGGTTCCCAGGTCAAACACCTGTTTTGAACCAAGATGCTAACGTTATGTATCCACCACAACAAGGTGGTCAACCAGGGTTCCCTCCACAACAAGTTCCAATGGCTGGTGTTGGTGCTGCCGCTGCCAGTGTTCCAATGTTTACTCCTGCACAACAACAATTGAATCAACAAGTGGATCAAGCTGCCAACGCTATGGGTAACATGCAATTGAATAATGTTGCTGTTGCTGGTGGTGCTTATGGTCAGCCACAACAACAAATTCCGGCCCCACAAAGTGCCATGTACCCACCAAGTCAAATTGCTTCTTCAAGACCATCTAATCAATTATACCCAGTTGATTTATTAACTGAATTACCACCTCCAATTCATGATTTGACTTTACCTCCTCCTCCCTTAATGGTTCCATCTGAAAAGATGTTAGTTCCATCTGATTCAGCTAACGCGTCATCTGATTTCGTTAGATGTACTTTAAATGCTATGCCAAAGAATAACAACTTATTGAAAAAATCTAAATTACCATTAGCCATTGTCGTTAGACCATATCAACATTTACAAGATAATATTGATCCACCACCCTTAACTGAAGATGGTGTTGTTGTTAGATGTCGCCGTTGTCGTGGTTACATGAATCCATTCGTTACCATGACTGAACAAGGTCGTAGATGGAGATGTAACTTCTGTCGTCTTGCTAACGATATTCCAATGCAATATAACCAATCTTACGATGGTAACCAAATGAACCAATATGAACGTAATGAAGTTAGATATGGTGTCATGGAATTTTTAGCTCCAAAGGAATATTCAGTTAGACAACCACCTCCATCCACTTATACTTTCATCTTAGATGTCTCTCAAAATGCTATTAGAAACGGGTTATTAGCCACTACCACCAGAACCATTTTAGAATCATTAGAATTCTTACCAAACCATGATGGTAGAACTAGAATCTCTATTTTATGTGTTGATAATGCTATTCATTATTTCAAGATTCCAAATGATGAAGATGAAGAACAAAATATCCAAATGATGGATGTTAGTGATATTGATGAACCATTCTTACCAAGACCAAACTCTATGATTGTTTCATTAAGTTCTTGTAGAAAGAATATTGAAAACTTATTAAATAAGATCCCAGAAATTTTCCAATACAATGTTATGAACAAATTTGCTCTTGGTCCATCTTTGAAATCTGCCTTCAACTTAATTAAGGCTTCAGGTGGTAAAATCATTGTTATTTCTTCCACTTTACCAAATGTTGGTATTGGTAAATTACAAAAGAGGAATGATCAAGGTGTTGTTAATACTCCAAAGGAATCTGCTCAGTTATTATCTTGTCAAGATGGGTTCTACAAATCCTTCCCAATTGATTGTTCTAAGGCTCAAGTTACTGTTGATATGTTCTTAGCTAGTGAAGAATACATGGATGTGGCTAGTGTCTCCAATCTAGGTCGTTTCACCGGTGGTCAAACTCATTTCTACCCAGGTTTCTCTGCTACTAACTTCTCTGATGTTACTAAATTCACCAAAGAATTTTCTAAACATTTATCTATGGATTTATGTATGGAAACTGTTATGAGAGCTCGTGGCTCTATGGGTATCAGAACTACTGGTTTCTATGGTCACTTCTTCAATAGATCTTCTGATTTATGCGCATTTTCTACCATGCCAAGAGATCAATCTTATGTTATGGAGTTAAGTCTTGATGAAAATTTGACTACTGATTATTGTTACATTCAAATTGCTGTTTTATTATCACTAAATACTTCTCAAAGAAGAATTAGAGTTATTACTATGGCTATCCCAACCACTGAATCCCTAACTGAAGTTTATGCTTCTGCTGATCAATTAGCAATCACTAATGTCTTTGCTCAAAGAGCTATTTCTAAAGCTTGGTCCTCTAGTTTACAAGATGCCCGTGAGTTAATTAACAGAGGTGTCCAAGATGTGTTAGGTACTTATAAGAAGGAAATTGTTGTTTCTAACACTGCTGGTGGTGCTCCATTAAGATTATGTGCTAATTTAAGAATGTTCCCATTATTAATGCATGCTTTAACTAAACATACTGCTTTAAGAGCTGGCGTCTTACCAAGTGATCACAGAGCTGCTGCATTAAACTTCTTAGAATCTACCCCAATCCCTTACTTCATTAAAAATATTTATTCTCGTGTTTATTCATTACATGATATGGTCGATGAAGCTGGTTTACCAGATGAAAATGGCTCCATTGTCTTACCTGAACCAATTAATTCTACTTCATCATTATTAGAAAGATACGGGTTATACTTGATTGATAATGGTACCGAATTGTTCTTATGGGTCGGTGGTGATGCTGTTAATGAATTAGTCCAAGATGTCTTTGGTACTTCTGATATCTTCCAAATTCCAATTGGTAAGAATGAATTACCAGTGGTTCAAGATTCTGAATTTAATGAAAGAATTAGAAACATTATCTCCAAGGTGAGAGAACATGATGATATGATCACTTACCAATCACTATACATTGTCAGAGGTGCCTCCGTCAGTGAACCAGTCAACCATGCCTCTGCTAGAGAAATGGCTTCATTAAGATTATGGGCTACCAGTACGTTGGTTGAAGATAAGATTATGGGTGCTGAAAGTTATCGTGAATTCTTACAATCTGTCAAGACTAAGATCAGCAAATAATCATGACAATTTTAAACCCAAATTTAACGAACATTCATCCACGATTCCATATATCTTCTGTATATTATGTCTATATTACCATTTTAACTACTATATAATATCTCTAAATCCAAAAACAGTATAAACATTGAAAAATTAATATTAATTATTCCAAGTCAAAAAAAAAATATATATTTTTACATAGTTCCAGTGTATAGATGAGATGAGCAAATCAAGACAAAAGCAACCGTGAATCGAACAATGTCTACACAGAGAGTTGTATCAAGAGCTGATCTATTTAATGATAATAATGATGAAGATCTTACATCACATTTTGTCGGTGAAAGTGAAGACGAAGAAGCATATCCATATGAAGAATTAGAAATTGTCGATGTCATAGACGACAACCATGAAGAAAAGACCAATGATGTTCATGAAGTAGAAGGACAAGAACCAGAAGAGGAATTTGAGTTTTTCCCTCTGTTTTCTCATGGAGAATTGACTAAAATTACTATTGAAGAGAATGAAAGAGTATCAGATGTCATGGAAGCTGAGATTGAGAAGGAAGAAGAGGAAGATGCATATCCATTTGAATATGTTAAACAAGAAAGACCAGAAAACTATTACTTTAGTCGTTATACAGATGAAGAAAAGAAACAATTTCAAGATATAGCTATTGATCTTGATATATTACAAACAAATTCATGCCCAAGAACATTATATGGTAAAAAAGATCATACAATTTTAGACTTAAATAAACATAATGCGCAAATCGAAGCTGAAGAACTTCGATCTAAGAAATTAAAAAGAAGAAGACCAGGTAAGAAGCAACGTCTTGCACATAAAATGGGGAAACAACATGAACAGGAAAGAGCAGATTTAAAACAAAGTTTGAAGAAACGTTTCCGTAAGAGAGGTGGTAAAAAGAATAAGAAACCAAAGTTAAATCCATTAGCCGATGCTGGTGCAGATATTAAAGATTAAAAAAAACAGTTTGCATATATATGTTTACATCTATATAAAATTAATTTGCATATTTTTTACCAAAAAAAGACATACTAACAAACTATCATTATTATTTTCATTGAGATAATATTGACAATGTTTTCAACATAATTGGTAAACTTGGATCATCTTTCAATATTTTGTTCATTGTATCATTTAAGAATAATTTATTTTTCAATAAGTTTTTACCTACTGGACCACCTCTATTGAACGATATTTCCAATTCTTTCTTAAATAGTTGTGACACTTTACTCCAATAAATACCTTGTAAATTATGAATTGGTATGGATGAATTATAGTTTTTTAACAAGATGATTGATATTAAATTCTTTTGTGTTATTGAATCAATAACAACATTTGAAAGTATATCTTGTAAAATGGATAAGGGTGAAACATTTGATAATATTTGTGATAAAACAGATGGGAAATCTTTTAAATTGTTAATAGTTTTAATTAATAATTGAGAGTTGTTCATTACCAATGATTGAATATATTTGTTTATAGTAACGTTGAAATCTTGTTGTGATAGAGAATATAGTGAGAATGCCAATTTATTAATGAATTGATTAATATCATGTGAACTTTTCCCCTTTGGATCATCTCCATCATTTAAATAACTACAATATTGATAAAGTGTATTTGAAAGATTCATAATTAATTGTCTTTTATTAATCTTGATCCAATCATTTTGTAATGCCTTCACAATAGTTAATGAATTTAAGTTAATATTTTTTTGTAAAGTTAATTGTAATTGTTGATATAAAGACGATAATTTCAAAATTGTAAATTCTTGATCTGATGTAGTTGGTCTATTGTTGCTATTACTATTATAGTTATTATTTGTTGTTAATGACTTAATCATGTTTACAATATGTAAATATAATAGAGCGTCTCTTAATAATGTTGACGTTTGATGAATTTTATTTAATGCTGATTGTAATTTTTGTGATAATTCATATGGTTTCAAGATCTCAGTATTTAGTCTTTCATAGGATAATTCAACAAAATTTAAACTTTCTAATAACCCTTTGGAAATATTTTCATTATTTTGTTTATTTTCATATAATTGATTAATTAAAAGAGTAGAATTTTGATTCAAACTTGTCTCATATAGTTTATTAACTTCGTTAAGATCAAAGTTAATCTTCTTAATGGATGTGTTTAAATCGATAACATTACTATTACCTTGTTCATTATCATTATCAGTTGTAGATACTTCATTGGTCATTAATAACAAATCATTAGCGAAACCTGAGGCATCAAATGAATCCTGTAACACATTATCAAAATCCTTCAATTCTTCCATTATTTGATTGAGATTATCAGCTTGGGATTTTCGTTCTAAAACTATCGTCTACGTTTCTTCTAACTGAACATGTTGTTAACAATATTTCATCCATTTTTTATTTATTTTTCAATATCGAATCTTTAAAAGTTGGCTTTAATCGAAAAAAACAAAGAATATTTAAAGGTATTATATAGATAATGAATAGAACAAATAATTACGGTAAATGATTAATAATGTTACTTGAATTAATTAATATATGCACAATGTATAATTATATATACGGGAATGGATGGATGGTTATGTTGTTTATCAAAGGGAAGTTTATAACCAAATTATTCCCACCAACTTACTACACCCATACCATCAGTTTGACAACTACCTAACAAGGCATATGGAGGGGTGCTATTATCTTCCTTTTCTTTGTTTTCTGTACCATCTTCTTCAATAGTGGCTTCTATTTTAGATGGATCCTTTGGTTTAATATCAATAAAGATTTCTTTCTCTACACGGAATCTAATTAATTCATTAATATCAAAATATAATTCTGTTTCTTCATCCATTTGCCATAACCAAGCGGATTCATCAGGTTTGTAGAAACAATTTTCAAACATCATGGTTCTTGGAATGAAAATATCATTAAATAGACCACCCATGGACACTTGAATCCCATCATTATTACATTTTGTGATCCAACCAGTTAAGACTTCCCCGACAAATGGTTTAAAGACTAAGGCTCTAAATTCTACATTAATGAATGAGGCACCATCACCAGGTTTAATTTGACCTTCATCGATTTCTAATACATCATACACAGAGACACAAAGACCAATTTGTGGGATGACTTTATTAGCATATTTATGATTTAATTGATGTGTTATGGCATTTAATGTATCGTGATGGAATTGATCCGGGGCAATTCTCACCAAGTCTTTAACATGGGATAAAATAAACATATTTGTGTGTATACTGAGGTTGATTGATAAGTTTATTCACTCTTATTGAAACTCAACTAACCCATCAGATCAGTCTTCAATTTGCATACTATAAATTTAAGATTATTTTATTTCTAAATTAGTATCTGGAATTCGTGTCAAATGAGTGAAAAATTTCTGAAATTTAGCGATGACCCGTACTAAATGATATCGAATTATTTTAAAAAAAATTATTGAAAATAAATTGAATTTGAACCAGAAAGGTAGTGATGAGATGAAGTTGAGAAGAGGCTACTAAAGGAAGCTAACAATTTAATCATAAAGAGTAATCACAAATATGTTCAAGAAGAAAAACGCCCAAAAGTTTGTTGTTGTCCATAGAGATCACGACGATCCAGATTATTATAATGACGATGAAAATGGTCATGTTTTCTTACCAGTGGATGATTTAAATAAGCAACATCAAAAGAATAGACCAATCTCTGAGAAGAGTAACAAGAATATTTTAGGTGACAACAAGAAGGCTACCACCGAAGCTGGGAAACCTAAGTTATATGGGATTGGATTTGATACTACCAAATATGATTATTCTCAACATTTAAAACCAATCGGTCAATCTGCTAATGCAGTTTTTGTTCCAGCTAAATTCGGTAGACATAATGATAAGAATAACAAATCATATTTAAGACACCAACAAAATATCGAAGATTCTATTAGTGGGTTTAAACCAGATTTAAATCCAGATTTAAGAGAAGTGTTAGAAGCTTTAGAAGATGAAGCTTATGTGGTCAACGAAGATATTGAAGTTGTTAAGCCAAGTAAGAAGGCTAAAGAAATTAAAGAAGCCAAACATGAAGGTTTAGATGATGAAGATGATATCTTTGCTGAATTATTAGAAGGTGGTGAAGTCGATGAAGATGATAATGCTTATCTATTTGATGATCATGATAACTTATACCGTGAAGATGAATGGGATATTGAAAATGAAATGAATAATTACGAAGATGAACATTATTTAGAAGAAAATGATAATATTTTGGGTCAAGTTAATAAATTGGATGATTTACATCAAATTGATTATCAAGAAGATGTTATGAGATTTCAAGATGAACAAAAGAAACAAAAGGATAAAGATTATATCGAATCTGATAATGAATTCTTATCAGAAGATGAAGAAGAAGATGAAGAAAATGATATCCTTGGTGATCTACCGACAATAAATAATAATAAAAAATCTGCTGCTGTTAGGAATAGTAAAAATAAAAGGAAACAACGTCATAAGAAGGGGGCCATGTCTGATGTCTCTGGGTTTTCTATGAGTTCAAGTGCTATTGCTAGAACTGAAACAATGACTGTTCTTGATGATAGTTATGATAACATTATTGGTGGCTATGAAAACTATCAAGAAGAACAAGAAGAGGATGAAGAGGATTATAAACCATTTAATATGGCCGAAGAAAGATCAGATTTCGAATCCATGTTAGATGATTTCTTAGATAACTATGAATTAGAAAGTGGTGGTCGTAAATTGGTTAAAAAAGATCCTGAATTACAAAGATATAAAGATGCTGCTGATAAAGTAACAAAGGGTAAATTATCTATGAGAAGAAATCGTGAGAAGCAAAAGAAACAACAGAATGAAGACGTTAATAATATTTCAAACAGTCTAAGCAGTTTAAAATTTTGATATAAAAATATATTTCTTTACGCAAAACAAACTAATTGTATATTATAGATCATATTGTAGTTAAATCATATTCCAGTTTTGACTTGTAAAAAGTAATAATCATTATTTGTTAAAGAATATATAGTATATATTATACATGTTACACTTAGTTAATGAAAGCCAAAATCATAAAACTTATAACAAAAAAGGGTATATATAAAAATTACAAGTTCGTTGGAATTTATTATACCAAAACATGGCTAAAAGAATAATAGTCAAAAATGAAGTTAAAGTCCATCTTTCGTTGGAAGAACCAGAACTTTGGTAAGCGGAACTGAAACTTTAGTTGGATAACCAGTCTTAAATGTTGCAGCCACACTATTAGAATGTTGAGCCATACCAGTTGGAACAACGTTGGTAGGTTTAGGTGTCTTGAAGGTAGCAGCCATACTACCATCGTGTCGATCAGGAACATTAGCATTTGCAGCAGGTTGTTGTTGAACAACCGGATTCGGAGTACCATTGGAAGCACCATTGGAAGCACCATTGGAAGCACCATTTGATGCGCCTTCATTAGTTGAATCAGTAGCTGGTGTATTAGGCGTACCTTCATCACCAGAGTCGTTATTTGGAGTGTTAACGGCACCTTCATTACCTGAACTATTATCACCAAAACTATTACTTGGAGCATTACCGTTTGGAGCATTACCGTCTGAAGTATTACCGTCTGAAGTATTACTGTCTGGAGTATTACTGTCTGGAGTATTATCAGTATTGGCATTGCTTTCATTACCAGAATCATTATCACTAGAACCATTATTCCCTGAATTGTTGATTGGAGTATCTGCGGGAACTTGAACCATTATTACCATTGTCTGGAGCAACAGTTGTAGTAATTACGACTGGAGTCGGATTATTATTATTTTCTGGAGTTACAATTATGGTAATTACGATAACTGGAATTGGATTGCTACCTGGGTTATTGTTACCTGGGCTATTGTTACCTGGATTTGAAACAACAGCGGTAACTGTGTTTTGAGGAGTAAGTTTAGGAGTTGTAGCATGCTTAGCCTAGTTTCTTCATGACCACCTTGGTTAGTCTTTACATTATTATCAGGAGTAGTTGTGGATTCAATAGTGACCTCATCATCATTTCCATTAGATGGTTTAACACTAGTATTATTCAAATATCTGAATCTAGACATATATATTATTTGTATAGCTGAAAACTTACATGCACTCATCCATTATTTAATTATATCGCTGAGCTGGACACAGATGAGATAATTCTAGGGGCTGGGGTTTCGACCAAAACAACAACAATAGAAATAGTGGAGCCATAAGTGCCAGAAACGGTGGTGGTAGAGGTACTCGTAGTTGGAGCAATTACACTCTTTGCAGTGGTGAGATAGAAAGTTGTTAAAGGAGCCGGATTTTCAAACTAAATGACAATACCTGTAATAGCAGAGCCAGCAATACCCTTTGTAGTAGCTGGAATTGGGGTTTCAACTAAAATCATAACACCTGATGTAGCTGAACTCTCAGTACCAGTGGCAGTAGTGGTATATATAGTGGTGATCAATGCTGTGACACCTTTACCTGTAGTAATATGGAAAGTGGATAAAGGATATGGTGTTCTTACAACCACAACATACTTAATTGTATCAGTATCAGTTGTACCAGTTATTGTCGTGTTTGTAGTAGTAGTAACTAGAGCAGTAATAGATCCAACGCATTGATAGCTGTTAAGAATAGTCCTGTTATGGACCATATTGTTAAAAATTTCATTGTTTTTTGAATGAAATTTATTTATTGATTGATTATTTGTAGCAATTGACTTAATAAATGAATAAAGAATACAAATTATTTTTTTTCTTTAACATAACCACCTCTTGTTGTTGAAACACAAAATATTACCAACTTTTAAATAATAAAACAAAACATTAATTCCCTGCAAGAAATTATATGCAGGGAATTAAGGCAAGTATTTAGAATTTCCATTGTTTGAATCTTCCAAACTATTGTATGTTAACTTTTGGGGCCGGGCCTGCTCTGCAGGTATAAGGTTTTTTTTGATAAAACTATACGAAAATCATCATAAGCCTGTAAGTGCCTTGAGTAAAATTTGAATTCAATTTGTTACCGTTTTGCATAAAAGTTTAATGCCATAATTTACAAAATCGCATTAAGCATATTGCCTACCAAAAACTTTATTTTATTTCATAATTGAAATTCAAATATATGGATGGTTTCAGTAAAAAATGTAAGCACATATGCTGGTTTCAAATTCATATCACATGATTCTTTTTCAGCGATTTTATCCTGTCTTTCTAGAAAAAAAGGTTTTTCTAAAGGTCTAAATTGACTATCACTTGGTTTATTATTATTAAATCAACACCCTAAGGAACATTTCATTTTTGAAAAAAGAGTTTAGAAAGAGAAAAGCACTGTAGACGTGATTTGAGTAAGATATTTAGCTCATGCATGCAACCTGTTTACACGAAAATATTTGAGCCCCACGCTTTTGTACATTAACGGCAATTTATCATCTGATATAACCGAATTGAGTTCATAACGAATTGGAAAAAGGATAATCCCTGAATATGCCAATATTGTATTAGAGACCCCATTGCCTCCGCTGTATATATCTCAAACTATATATTACTTCATACCACAAGAGGTTAGAGATCCAGATTAAGATATCATCTGTTTCTTTCAAATCTGTTATTATTGTTTTGTTGATAATGTTGTCTCTTGTATGCTTGTTGTTGTTGATCATTATCACGGCCTCCTCTTTCAAATTTTCTCTTTGGTTGCAATGGCTTAGAATCTGGGAATAATTCCATATCTTGTTCCTTGGCAATACGTTTCCAATCGAAATTCTTTCTCAAATATTTATCTAATTGCCAATTCTTCCAGACT